>JAUJYS010003124.1:0-13589 GCA_033995665.1 Melogona broelemanni | reverse complement strand
AACCCCCTATCCCCATTGCTCTCCCAAACCCCTACATTTCCCCCATCACCCCCTACGGTTAGATAACCGTACAGGAGAGGTGACGGCCAGAGTGGCCATTGAAACGATCGCAGTTTCAAATACGTTTATTTGATTTTGAATTTATATTCTAACGAACTACAGTGTATTTTTTGTGGGCGCTGCCAGATTTTTCAGGTTAAAGGTGGTTTTTCGAATCGTTTCGATGCATATTTCACGAGGTGTGGGGGGACACACGCCATTAATGTCTTGTTCGAATTATTTTTGGAAAAATATATTTTTTTATATATGGTGGATCCGATAAAATTGTGTTGCTGTGCTACATAATAGGGAAAATGAAAACCAGTCGCGGCTACCATTTCTATTTTACAAACACGAAATACGAGTCTGTAAATTTTAATATGATAATCGAAGTTCGACGTTCCTGGTTCGTTTCCTGGCTTTCGTTTATTCGATCACGGGGTATTATTTTATAGGTATGTTTTTCTCGATACACTCATTCACTAAAACAGCAAATTTGTCGCCAGATTTAATTTTTAAAAAATCAGACCACAGGAAGTGAATAGAACTAACTCTAACGCAAAATGTTTTTCTACTACTTAGCATATTTGTCACCATCCGCCATTCCTCTTTCCCCACTAGAACAACAAGACATCACACGGCGCAGCCCCTGCAAATGGAAAAACGCACTCTGCGGCTGATAGCATACGCGTGTCCTGTTTAAAGTCGCGAGACAAAAAGCAAAAATAAATATCTCATTTCTTTGCAGTCAAGTCTCAGGACTTTTCGTTTACATTGGGTTGCGTGGGTGGGTGGGTGGGAGGGAGAGGAGGCAGTGTGTGGCCTCGTGTTTGTCATGATCGAGGCGCGCCCGGATTCACACAAAAACCGGCAATAGCATCTCTATTGCCTTGCACGAGTACACATCTCTATAGATCAGTCACCAGTGTTTTCCAAACTTTTTGAGTCGCTGGGCCTACCTCATGTCTTTTAATGGTGTTAACAGTATTCAGAAATAAGCTTCCCTCACCAAAGTTAAAATTTTCGCTGATTTTTTCTTAAAAGATCCAATTGCAATTAAGATTAACAAAAAGGTAAAACCTATATACAAGGATAGAGCTCACCCAGCGCCGCGATTTTCTAAAAAAGATAAAGGGAAAGGAAAGGAAAGAGCGCTTGCAGCGCCGTGATTTAAAAATGCATTGATATAAAACAAAATAAATACAAAAAACTCATTGTCCAGGAACGGCCGCGGAGCCCCTTGGACTGTCGAATCCTAAGGGCTCCGCGGAGCACAGTTTAGAAGACGAGGCTAGATATATATATTTTAGACAAGATTTACGCGCTCCGGATACATCACCTCTATGTGTGTGAGTGCAGCGGGCATTTAGTCGAACGAAGAAGCATTATAATATATACACACAGGCGCGCGGGCTCAAGAGTGTGCCGTATATATACGGATGACACCACAATATAGCACTGCCGTTTATAAGTTGTGAGCTGGAGAGAATGTGCCCGTTTGACAAGTATTGTTTTGTGCAGACGCCATGTGCACCAGCGGGCCCTTGTTAGTGCTACACGGCCACGTCCCTGGCGTTTAGTCAGACGCATTCACTTTACGTTGGGACACAACGAGGGAGTGACGAAAAATTCTCCAAACACTTTTATTTCATTTTCAATTAGCGCTTAATCATGTCGAGAGGACAGGCAACATTTTCACAGGCTTCATTCGAATATATATTTTTTTAAATCACCGTAGTGCTAACCACTACAGGAGTACTGCATGTCTATATGGCGATAGGTGAGGGTCAGGGAAGGAAAGGGAAGGGGAATGGCAGCTGGTATAGCCAGGCTGCAGGATCCACCCCTAAGCTCTGGACTAACTAATGGAAGCTCAGGGGTGACGGCCTGTACCACAGGCTAACGAATAAACGAAAGCCTGTGCCGGGATCCTGCCGCCCGGCTATACCAGCTGCCATTCCAGTCGGCTGTGGAACAGTCTAACAGAGTCTCGAATACAGAGCCTGTTAACATAAGGATAAACCATCTTTGTCCTTAACTGGTCTTTGACCCCCGCCATTGGCCCCCCTAAAAGGGGCTGCTTGCGGGTAGATATTGTAATTGTAGTTGTAATTGTAATTCCCATTTCCTTCCCCTGCCCCTCACCTATCGCCATAGCGACACGAGAGGTAGTAATCCAGTAGTGATTAGCACTACAGTGATTTAAAATAATTATTATCTGCCATTTCGATGATTGTTTCGTGCATATTACGATTTGTTCTCGTTGGCGCGGAGGATGTCTTCACTGGCGCTGCTCCACCCCCGTACAAAAGCATTGTACTCTGAGAGGGTTTTTCGGCGCCGAGCGCGCGCTGCTGCTAGAGCAGCTTTCATCGCAAATTGTTTGGCATGTTGTTTGCGCGCGCGCCATATTGACGAGCGTGAGGCCAATCAGGTGAGACAGTCCAGGAATATAAGGAAAAGCGTGTCTATACATTCAACCGAGTGGAGCATCACCGGTCATAAATCGCCTTGGAATCTCCTTCCCTCCCCCCGGAAGATGCGAGTGGGTGGCTATGGATGGAGAGAGGACCTCGCACGTACAGGGTGCACCAGAGCAGCGTTGATAGGTGGGGGAGGTGGTCCAGATAAATGGCCAAAAATCTTCTATCCTCCAGAGACCTGCTATAAGGCAAACTGGTGTTTGTGTGCAACTAGCTCTTTGTACTTAATTTCATTTTTTTTTTAAATCGATTCTAAAATTGATCGTGCTAATGTGAAACGTGGCAAGGTTACTCTGTTTCAAAACTATTTGATGAATAAGAAACACCAATTTGTAAATAACATATGATCATTCCATTATTTAAAATGCCCGATAGTAAAGTAATTATATTCTTTAGTTGAAGTTGTAAAGGGATATTTAGAATTTATAAAAGTTTATTTGTTATTTATTCGACATTCATCTCGACGTGTTCCCCCACTTTTAATTCAGTCAATTTTCAAGATGCTGATGCCAAAAAAAAGCATCAAAAATGTAAAAAAAAAAAAAGTATGCCTGAATGTAAAGTTATACTTTATTGAGCACACTCTTATTTTGCATTCCGTTGTCTCATACTGTTATTTTTTCCAAGTCGTCATTTGAGGATGCCAGGTCATAGCCGGATACCGATTTTCTTGGAGGCAAGAGTGGGGTGCTGACGATATGAGCGGGTGGGGAGTCAGTCTGTATGCGATCGACCGGTGGCTGCCATCTTTTTTTTCTTCTTCTTCTTCTTCCGTTTTCCACCCTTCTTCCCTCCCGCGCGCCAAACTGACTTTAGCCCGAGACGTATAAAAACAAACAAAATTGAAACAAAGCGTCAGGACTTTTTTTGTTTTCTTCATTATTTCTCGCTTCTGTTGTTCTTTTGGTGGAGGCGCGTGAAATGCCATTCTGTATTGGCGTTGTGCCTGTTTCGACGAGCCCGTGACAGTGAGTGCATGTGTGTGCGTGTAGTACCCATGCCGTGTGTGTATATAGATCTAGGAGAACCTGGGGAGCAAGATAAATGAACTCCGACAAGGCCTGGCCCCCAGCACGGGTTCCCTCAATGTGAGCTCTCGTTAGGTGCATGGACTCGCGTCTGTTTTTATTCACCGGGCGCGCGCGGGGAAAATGGATAGGGGGGTTCTATTTCCTGGTTGGATATACTGTATTCATGCTTGATACAGTTATACACTAACAATCATTATCCTCTGAATTCGCAGCATTATTATAACAATGCTTCTGTTCCCAAAAATTGAAAGTTCGATGAAATAATTTTAAACGAAGTTAGGAGTTCTAACAATATATTGAAATATGATCGCGAGTCACAAATGCTTATTGAATTGTATACGAGAGTCAATCATGCATTGTGATCATGAATTCAGATCTTGTGCCGTACAATCCAAATGAATGCGCTTGCTCAAATTTGCGCAAACATATAAAAATATCGAATCCAATTCGAATCGAGTAAAATTATCCACTTCAACCAGTAAATTATTAAAAAAATATCATACTAGTGTCAACCAGGAATCGAATAAACCAGATGGCTTGCGCCGGGAATCGAACCCAGGATCACCGCACTTGAAATCAACTGGATTACGAAGAGTCGTGTTAAATTCAGCTTTACCCATGTTCAAAGGCCACACCTTGTGGACTCGAGTTTCGGGACTATAAACAAGATGATGTAGAAAGGGTTGCCAAAAGGGCTGGGAGAGGGAGGGGGTGCGAGAGAGAGAGTCCATGGCGACTGACAGGCGCCGATCCCCGAGATCAGGCCTAATTATGCGAAACCGATTTATTGGCATGGGTCACCCAGTCACGAACGACTATTTTTGCAACCCATTTCGCCTCCCCATGTTCTGGCTCATTTAAGCGTCGTTTCACCTAGATGCACTCACTTGTCTGACATACTTGATATTTCGTGTGCATCTATCTACTTGTACTGGCGACAGAAAAAAACTAGCATCTATAGTGGCGAACGATATGGTATTATTGGAATCACGACGTGGACTAGTTTCTGTCGTGAGGACCAATTGTCCGCTCTCGCCGCCCCGGGCATGGGCCAGTCGTATTTTATTAAGCCAGTGGTTCGATGGCACATTTGAAAGACAAAAATAATGGGCGGTAAATTGAGGGCACTTGCATAATTAAATTTGTCTTGCGGTCAGACGGATTTATTTAGCAGGTAATATTGAATTCAGTTTACCTTGTTAGGCTATACTTTTCTGTCCGTTCTGTCTGTCGTATAGTAGTAAACAAAATTAATTTCCCGGCTTCGCCCGGCATAATAAAACTGGCAGACGGTGGATCGATTAAAAACCTAAGAGTTATCTTACTACATTACCGAAATGAACCAAAACAAGAGCAACTGTAATTTTACAATTAAAATAATAAATGTGTGCTTACCTTCATCGGCCTAGTTGTACATTTAGTAGACACACCGGAACTTGGTAGGTAGTACAAACAACGACACTGGTAGATTCTGGATACCTAGCCAAAATAACATAAGAAACAATAAATATTTGCGAAAAAAATATAAATAAAACCAGGTGAAAAATATACAAAAGTCATACATCTAAACGGCAAAGGAAAATACCTAAATAATCAAAAATTCTAGTTGGAATAAAATTGTAATACACGACGAGCTAACTAGTACAGTCAATAAAGTAAGTAAATAAAAATATGAATTGTTTAATATTAATTAATTTCATTGCGGAGTCTGGCAAACAAGTCGTCGTCTTGCTCGGCAACGCCAGAAGTCTATTTCAAATTTCTATTAAAAAGTAATAAAAAAAATAAACATGTAAAACAAACACAAAGCTGGTTGTTGTCATAAATCGACTGTTGATGTACAGTAGTACATCAACAGTCGATTTAGGCGAGCTCTCAGACCTGCATTATCGTCCACGAGACAAATATGCGTGCGATAAAACAGTTCACAAAAAATGGTCCATCAACGATATACAGGGGGGGGGGGGAGTGGAGGGTTAAAATCGCCCATGCACATTTGCACGCTCCTACTGCACGTGCCAACTTCCGTTCACAGGAAGCGTTCGCCTACCTCCGATACGGGGCGCACCAACCCCACCCCCTCCCGATCAACCCCCACCTCCAACCCAACCACAAAACTATATCATCGCGTGCAAAGCTCGAGTGTGTGTGTGTCGAAATATCAATAGTCAATTGCCGGGATTCCTGCCTCCGTGATATGCGACACAAATGGCAGTTAATTCTATAGACACGCTCACAAACATGGACTCGCCATGCTTTATACTATATGGCGTGATCATTCTGTTGGAAACACGTTGTACATGTTTGCTATGCCTCAGGTGGCTATTCGATTGCATGTGGGACATATTTCCACCGAAGTGGACCAACCGTGGGTAATCGATGTCGACTCGCTCACAATCACGTGTGTGTGCCATAATCGAAAATTTCACCATTTTTTTTTTTTGCTCGTTTTGTTTTTGTTTTTAAAAAGAGATACCTAGATTGATGTCCATAACTCGTGTGCGCGTTTATCGACCTAGGACACGCAGATCCCGATCAACGAGGCTGGTGCGCATCGATGTCGGTCTCTGATATTTCCGTAAAGTGGAGTTGGAGCGAATGCGCGACAGCCCGATGAATTTACCGATCAGACGCTCGTAACTCGGAACTAATTGCTGTCCGCACAAGTTCTGTTCTCGGAATTGAGTCTCGGCACGGTTGTCATTTATTCTGTATTACGGATGCTATTTATGGTTTACAGTGGACCTTTTAGTAATGTACAAAAACCCCGTCTATCACAGGATGTTGGGGAGGGGGAGGAATTACATTGCAAACGCCTATGTGCGTCATGCGGGTACATTTTGAATGACTTATTAATTTAATTTGTAAATGAAACTTTAAATTTGTTGGCTTTAAAATGAATATTAGCGGTTTGTTTGCGCCTGGTACAGAAACAAAGGCAATAACAAACAATATTACTAATTTGAATTATTTTAATATTCGAATTGTTGGTAGTTAGCTACCAAGTTTGTATTTAATTCGACGCTGACCAAATATCACAATACGAATACTAGTAGACATCACCAAATATCTAACTTTTTTCTATCTATTCTCGATAACTGACAAAATCCATTCCGTTCCTATCCAATAGTGGTCAAGCGTAATTGCTTTAGTGTGTTGTTAAAAAATAACTCGCTTGCGCAGTTTGCAAATATTGGATCACTTTAATATTCGCACACATATCGCGCCAAAGTATTGGAAAAGCTGCCAAAAACGAGTTTTTCAAATAGTTGAGAGGAGCACATAGAGAGAGTTGAGATGGATAGCTGTCAGGTGATGCCTTGGCATCGTGAAAGTAGATCGGTGGGTCACAACCACCAATTAGCATTTAGGAAAACTGACCGCACCAAACAATACCCAATTCCAGTCGAATATACGATCAGGCAGGAAGTTGCAGTGAACCTGTCATTAAAACTCATAAAACACGTTTGTGGTATTGTCTGTGCGGTGAGAGGGACGCTCCATGGACCCGTTAGCGTTGATGTGTAGCGTATGCGTGTTCACGTAATGCTCAGTAAGGAATCGCGAACAACGGTATCGCTATCCAATGGTAATGCCTAGTCGATTTGTCGGCGGACATTTTCAGAGAGTTCGATCATTTCTCTCGCTGGAAAATGATTGGCCGGCTACTGATGGTTGTACGGGATACGGTTGACATTTCAATCGATTCTCGTTTTTGATACGCTTCTATTTCACACCAATTAATTTTTCTGGGTCGCCAGGGAAATGTTATCTGGGATCACTGCACTAATTTAGTAGACGAATCATTGCCAACACACCTGGGTTAGGAAAATTAAATTAAAGATTAAGATCAAATCAAACCAAAATCACTAATATTACAATTTTAATTAAATTAAATTAAAATTTTAAATAAAAGTTGAAAATTAAAGTGATTCGTGAATCGATAAATTCGGGATTCGAACCGAGGTTGTCGAACAAGTTTGACTCCACCACTACGATGAGACGAAAACAAATCAAGTCGTTTTTTTTCTTCTCAATAACAATTCGCTTCGTTGCTCGAACAATATTAGTCCACAAACAAAATATCTTACTGGCATTTCGGTTAACCAGTTCTTGACTACATAGGCCCCGCAGAGGACGTCAGATTCTGTTGACGCAATTACAATTGTGAGGTTTGCGCATGGAATCGCCACACCAATTATATCACCATGTCGAACGCTTTCGCATCGTCTTGACAAGAGGTGTGACCAGAACAGTAACCACAACAATACTCTATAGCCACGGGCAACCCCAGCTTCGAATGGCTTTTAGGAGAGGTGCATGAGAGAGACAGGGAAATAAATTGGATAGAATGGCAGAAACAGGGGTGGGGACCAATCCCAAGGCAATGAAATTGCTCTATAACGGAACTCGAAATTATTGTGTAATCACTTGACAACAACAGTTGAGTTTTGAGTGACATTGCATTCGCAGGACGAAACGATTCGTTCTTTATATCTCTCTATAATTATCGAACTGATCCTCAGGTATACGTATATTAAGAGGGGCGGTTGGTGGAGGCAACATGGTGAGACTGGATTACCAGTGATCGGAATTGACAGTTACAATTTGGGAAATTATATAGATTTCCTGCGTGGCGCAATGATGAGTGAGGTCTTTGAGGACTGGGTCAAGCGCTGAGCCGACTTCAACCGGATGTGAGGTGAAGGAGCAATTCGTTAAACACCCTGACCGGATGGACAAAGCAAAAAAATATGTTTGACAGAAACAAAGAATCGTAATTTAAGATGTCTTTGTCGATTGTGGTGCAAGACAGATGGCGAATGATCGCTGAAGAGCTCAGGTTTAATTTAGACTACATTTGATTTCTGGTTACATTTTATAACTTGGCACGGAAATATAAAAAAAATTCACAATTAACCGATTTGCAAAGAATAATTTTATAAATAAATAGGTGAGGCACGTAAGGTATGCATAAGTCGTAAGGTGGATTGTGACGTAATGTAACTCAAAGCTCCTAAAACGCGCAGAAAGTGACGTCACCATTTCGAATCGATCGTCGAAGATTTATTTTATGTGTCTTAAAACGATACTGCAAATCGACACATTTCATTTTAATAACTTAATAATTTTCACGGTCTCGATGGGACGAAGACTATATGTCAAAGTTTCTGCATCAAGAAAGCAAATGCGTGGAAACTTATCACCATTTCCAGGTTTTGCAGGAACTAAGAAACCGTTTCCCAAACGCTGTCCTGTGGTGCCAGACATCAGTTCCCGGCAAACTGTCATGTCCCTATCCATCTTCCGCCTGTGACAGTCACACTGCTCACCACCCTGACTGATTTGCCAACAGGAGTGGGGAGTGGGAAGTTGTTGTAGGGGGATTACAAATGTCGCAATTTTCCAATCGCACGTCGTTTTTTCTCAGCACATCGGCAGCTGCCAGAGTGCAGGAGAAAAAAACATTTGTGATGGACAAAAAGTCGAAACGAGTGAGGGAACGATGGACGTCTTTTGACAAACGATTGTGGGCATCCTGGGCTCGCAATTTGATGCTGGATCTCCCCCAAACAAAAATCACTCAAACCAGAAGAATTCTTGAAGTTGACAAATTGTAGTTTCTTAAGACTGTGTTTACGTAATGCAGACCTCGATGTTAACTTTTAATTTAAAATACTTGCACCTAAACATTTTCAATTTTCAATAAAAAATACCGAATAGCCAATATAAATGTTTCCCTATGTAAAGATTTTTTTTCCTCATGAGCTTTGGTCATGGCTAACTGCAGAGTATGTTTTGTTTGAAATAATTGAGTCCACATCCAATAAATAGGAAGCAAGCAGTCTGAATAATCAGTTGTTTCGTCACCAACTCAATTTTTTCCCTATGAAGGGTTAACTGGTTCTTGAGAATCGTTGAGTCAGCTTGATAGTGAGCAGCGCCGTCTGCTGGTGAGCGCGCGCGCAAACAGACAACTATTACGTAAACAAATTGGCGGGGGAAGTCATCCATCTCCCGGACGCAACACCACTCCACCTTCCCCCCCCCCACACCGCCACCATCCATAAATAAAAGTAGAAATGGCGTCGAAATTGGAGCAGTCATAAGCGTGCTGCCCGCGACAAGATGTACACAAGAGTGACATGAAAAATTGTCCTGGATGAAATGTTTGAATATTGTTTGTTTTTATTTGCGCATGGTGGGGGCCAGGCAAAAAGCCCACACTTGTCCACTGTCTGAGGGAGTCTCCAGCATAATGGAAGACCATGGCTAAGACGTGTGTGTGAATTTTAGTCTACAATTTTGCTTAAAGTTCTCATTTTCATATGGTCATATTAATATTTAAAAATACGATATCGATAACATTTCTGTTGGCCTGATTGAAATACCCGGTACATAGTAAATTTAAAGACACAATCGACCACAAGCCTTAACATCAATCGTGTCTGCTCAAGGCGCACCGAGGATAAACGACGATCGGTTGGCTAGACCACACGAAATAACGAAAAATTAATTTATATTTGCCATACAAAAAACAACGTCATGAAAGACAATTTGAATATTCATACAATAATATGGTAGTTAGGATGGAGCCCGTTTAACAAGCGGGTGTAAATGCAGCGAACGCATGAATTGGTTCTAAAATAACACACACGTTCATCGAACGAGTGAGAGAATCTTGACCTAAAAATTTCAATTCAGGTGGGACTTTTTTTTTAAACGTAACTCGGTTGAGTGTAAATTTTTGCAGTCGGCGACGTGACAACCATTCGTGCTTCCTACTTGACACGTTTTCTGTTCGTTCTCATTTTGGGACTAGTCTCGCTCAAATCGTGCGGAACAATAGAAGGTTGCCACATAGCCAAACGTGGACCTGGCACTGTCGACGAGCAATTCGATAGTTTGATTCGATCTGTTACTACATTCCAATACTGTTGTTAACTAAAGATTGTTAAGTTGATAAGTTAAGTTGATAAGTTAAGTTGATGAGCAAAGCGTGCTCCGCGCTTGTTTTTTCACAAAATACAAGACGCTAAGGACGTCGTCTAAGAATACTTGTATTCAAACAAATAGAGGAACAAAATCCGAGACAATTCAGGACGAAAGGCAAACAGAGTAACTAACTAGCAATAGCCATTTCGTGCAAAAAAATAATAGTACAATATTATTTTGTAAACTAGAGTTTGCCATTCTATTCGTCATTTTTTCCCCACGCTATCTCAGACCCTGTTCCGGTAGTTGTTGTGGCTGGTACAACATACCACGAGACGCAACCAGTGTTCTCTTGCGAACAGGGATCCTTCCACTATGGAATTGTGTCATCACCAGCGAAACCCGCCCGAAGTCTCACAAGACGATGAACTGTCTCTGAGTCCCGATAGTCAAAGATTTCTAGCTCGAGTTGTGGTCGACTTGAGAGATCGCGCGTCGCATCTTGACTCGACAGACAGACGTGGAAGGTGGTGGTGGTGGTGGGGAGAGGAGGCAGGGGGAGGTTCTGGTGGCGTACTGGGGCGTGCACGAGTAGCAGCCGTCATGACAATCGACTAATTAATGAATGTCGTGAGCGAGAAATACCATTAATTATTCGGCAAATTCTTTGGCACGTTGTCTCACGCGTATTTCCACATAGAGAGCGCTCGGCGTGTGAGGCGAGATTTTTCGCAGATGTAATTACATTGGTGGTGTGGGCCGCGTGGTGGAAGCGTGCGCGGGACAGTCATTAGTCATGCTTTGAGGACAACGTGTCCCATTTATGGTGGCGCTGCAGTCGTCAAGCTGTGCGGCGGCCGCAAAGGCGGCTATTGACGTGGGGATCTCCTAGACGCTGCTTGCCACTCGACATTGGGACGTGTACATCTTCATGAGACCCCAGTTGGCATCTAAACATACACTGTGACTTAACATGGCATCTTCATACATAACTAGCGATTAGGCCCGTCCGAGGGCAGGCAGCAATTTCGCAGGATTCATTCGAATATTGCTACTATCATGACGTCACAGCGTGGCCTTTGCGTTACAGAAGCGTTGCGTTCAGGATTTTGTGCGCACAAGAATTTGGGCACACAAAATGACGGAAACTGTGTTTTATTACATAGGATGCTCGCGCGAACTTAAACGCCTTCCAGTTCTTTTAACGGAATGGATTTCACAAGAATAAAGAAAATTAGTAAAATTACAACAGAGACTGCTTCGGTTTCTGCGTGATGCCTTTCGTAACATTTTAATTAAATTCAATTAAATAATTCAGTATAATAATAATAATATATAATAAATAATAAATCAATAATAATTCAGATAGTGTGACACTTAAGCCGTAGTTACAATATGAACTAATGGGCGTAACTGACACTGACAGATTGAAAGTGTCCTCACTATCAGACATTATTTAACAAAATTATTTAATTTAATTGGCTAACAGTTAATTAATTCGACATCCGCCTCCACTAGATCTGAAGGTCTTTGGCAGTTTCGCAACGTCGAGGTGAACGCCACATCTGGTCATCACTGGTTTGGAATTGTACCGAAACTGGTAATGGTCCGCCTAGAACCTCTGAGCGAAACTCCTTGGAGTGTCGAGGAACCCTCTCCCTCCCCCTCCCCCCAACAGCTAATATTACCTAACTGCTATTCATACGCATTTCTATTTTTTGAACATTTGTCAGTTTTTCTGCGGGCATTCACCATCTAATAAATAACGGCGAGCAATATAGTGACTCCAGTCATCATAGCCATTTGTCAGTCTTTTGATCGTATACACCACACATTTATTTCTACTTGGGTTGTAGCGGCATATGTACAGGAAGAGCGTGACGATTCAGCCGTTTCATAGCTCCCATGATATCGCCGCGACAGTCGAAGCAATGATAAAGTGCGTCCCTTTGGAGCGTCGCGCAGTCATATTCAGCAGCAGCAGTGGCACAAAATGAATATAAAGTATACAAATTGGTTGAGAGGGAGGGGATCCTATATACGCCTAGCCTGATGCTAATATCGTCATCTTCCTGCAACCGGGAATTGGAATATGGCATTCATCGCTCAGCGACACAGCAAGGGAAATTCGAAAAGGAAATTCGGTTTATTCGTCGCCATCAAATTTTGAATCTTATTCACACAAAATTAAGTGGGAACTCACGCACATACAGAGGTTTATGTCATCGAAATTACGAACCGCTAATCTGTGTTATTGGCAAGCTCATCTTCACATTAAACCTCACGGTTTCTTTCTTAAATAAATTTAATTGAAGTACACATCTACTCTACACTTGAGCTCCGTTCGACAACACATTTTCACCTGCACTAACCACGCAACACGACAGCACTAACCACTATATCATACAACATGATTTTTACTCTTTTACTAACTGAAATAAAAAAAATTTAAAAATGTTTCTCGGAACCTTTTTTTCTCGGATAAACATGACGTCACTAATAAAGTCAATTCCTCCTCTCTTATTCAAATCAATTTTCGTTCTCTCGAGTCACTGAAGTTCTACGTGCGTAACAATATCCGAATAGGCTGATTAGCATACAATATGCGAGAAAGATACAAAATGAAACGATGGCCAAACGACTTCCACGAAGTACCAACCGAACGTGGGTAGAAGAGTTTCGCTTTGGGCCATGTCCAGTTCTAGGTATTTTTGGTGGCAGCGCCCAGTCAGGTGAGGCTGTGATTGGGGGAGAAGAGAAGAAGAGGGAGGAGGGGTGTGGTGATGGTGGTAGTGGGGTGATCAGGAGAGCTCCTTGAGACGAAGAAAATCGAGGCGCGGGAACTGCTGATGAAATAAGATGACAGTTACGACAGAGCGAATTCCATTCTCCTGCGAAATGAGATGATTGGGGTGCACGACGCGTTACTAATTGTACGGCCAGCCAGAGTCGAGCTCTCCCAATCAAAATACGGGGAATTGACGATGATGACACGGAGTAATTTTAACCAGCACTGAAACTGAGACATTTTTCACATTTCTTGCAAAACCGCATGGGTGAGACTTTTTTTTTTTTTTTTTTTTTTTTAAATTCACCGTAG
>JAUJYS010003123.1:0-13592 GCA_033995665.1 Melogona broelemanni | reverse complement strand
CTTCCCTTCCCTGCCCCTCACATATCTCCTTAGAGACACGAGGGTGCAGTAATCCTGTAGTGCACTAGGCACTACGGTGATTTACAAAAAAATAATATGAGATGACAACGTTCAGTATGTGTACCTAGTGTACCGTACTGCAAAAATAGACGTTGATTACTGCCTGAGTCAATGAGTAACAATAACAAGACTCCATGGTAGTGGTATAATATCTACTTTTCGCAAACAACTTGGGCGTGCTTCATAATAATTCCTGGTGGTCTCTGGAGGACATACCTAGCAGACTTGTTTTCACGAAAGTGCTTCGTTTTTCTGACTGTGACCTGAAAATGATTTGAAGGGGAGATGTGGTGAGGGGGAGGGGAGGTACGTTTTGCTTTTGCGAGATGGTTTTTGTAACGCCGCGCATAAAAATTGAGCGATAATAATTAAAACGTTAGGTTTCGGCCGGCGGTGTCAAACGGTGCTGTTGAATTCACACCTCGTCCAGCACGACTCTGGTCTGGTTGCGTTGTTGGGGCGGCGTGCGGTGCACGCAGGAGGCGTTGGAAAACCCTTCGCTTTCGTTCTTTACAATCGTCCCACTTTCGGGCTCTTGTCTGTGCGCAGGTTAGTTTGCACAACACGTTTTGCATGTTTTCAAAAGAGTTTGCGAAATCGGCTCATCGTTTATATAGGTCGCGCGCTTGGAAATTGATTGACTTTTGTCGGGGGGAAAAAAAAAAGTTGTAGGGTTGGCCGAAGGTCCCGCAAAATGTCGTTAGCGAGTGGTACCTGCAGCCCTCGCAAGAACAAAATCAGGAATTTAAGAAATGGTTCCAATGCAATTTTTGTTTCAAACTGACAAATTTGAAACAAAAAAAAATTCATCTACATCAAATAACAATTGAGATAAACTTTTAAATTTCGAAACAATGAAATGGTGCAAATATTTGGTTTGTGGATATTTTTCGTTCCAAATTTGTTCATTTGAAACAAATAAATTATCTCGATTGTTTGCGACTATCGTCACATGTCATTAAATGCCCCAAATTTGGTGATATAGTGTGTACTTTATAAAAAGTTCATTTGCTGCACAAATTTCATTTATTTAAGTTAATACGCCGGCAGACCGCGTTTCGCAACCTTTTCTAAGCATTTTTCTCCTAAAAGCATACTCGAGTATAACCATTTCTCGGATATTGTTTCCGCTTTTTCTAAATAAACAAAATAATTTATGTGAACAGTTCACTCAGCATGCATGCGGCGTTCGTAAATACATTTTGCAGTTAACTCCAAGAACACGCGAAAAGGTCATTGGTTTGGACAGTCTGCGCGCCAGGCTTCAGCAGCACATAACAGCTTGAAGTCGTTTTACAAGGTATGACTGTACATGTTAGGTCTAGTTCTAGATTTTTCGAAATTACGAATGAACCAGGTGTGTGTGTAGGTAGGCATGTGCGCCATCATTTATTCAAGACTAATGACTTCATAAACATTATAGGCGCATCTTTGTATTTGCGAGCAACCGAGCGCGATCTTCACGTGTGATTTTTTTTTTATATTCTTCAACTGGTCGATTCATCAGACTGTGAATGGATAAACAAGTCATTAGAATTGTGGGCAAAACATATCGATTCAGATTTCACGCTACGTACGGTATATCCGCACGCCATGCGAACCAAGCCGTTGGTAGAAAGATTCATTAGCAGCTAAATTCGCGCTTACAGGTACACATACTCCGCGGTATATAGGGGTAGGAACCGAATTCACGGTTTTCCCGGTGGAGCGTTAATCGTTTTATTATTCAAACTATAGGCGGATTTCGCGAAACCATTAATTATTGTTTGGACGAATATATTGTCCGCATGAGAGAGAGAAGCGGAAAAGAATACGATCGCCATCTTTGCACACTCGTATGTATATAGCAATATAGTCATCATTAACAAGACGTTGATAAGCAGGCGCGAACTACAAAAAAAGAAAAGAAAAAAAAAAGACAGGAAGCCCACACGTCTATAATATTTGTACTCTGTGGTCTCAAAAGCCTGACCTGTACGAAACGCTGAGTGAATTTGTGGAAGAGATGAAAAAACCAATTAGGGCAAACATTACCGAGTCAACATGCATCTTTATTATCCTCATGAGATGAGGCGTTATTGTATTGATGGTTATTTCCATTATGCCCCATTAATTCAATCGCCATCTACCGGCAAAGCGATGAAATCTCCCCCCTCCTCATGGACACAGAAAGCACGCATTCCAATAACCAATACAGGTATATATACTCGAGTACGGTACATATTGTACTGTGTGTGTACAGTATGCATACATGTGTTTTGCCATATATTATTAGGATCTCGGGAGGATATAGACTAGAAATGAACGAATTGACAGAGCGTATTAAATTTACGAGTATATGTATTGTTGGCATCCGGGAATTCTGATTTTTTTTCCGCCACCGATTTCGATCGAAGTTCAGTGTCAGTCATTGTCGGCGATGGTGTACAAGTTAAACGATGTGTGAAACGCTAAACGAGGCAACGCGCGGGGCAACACCGCGGCCATGTGAAACCGTGGTCTCATTTTCACCTGTGTAGCTTATGGGTTCCCTCGCCATACACGAGTACACTGTATAGTGGAGGGATCCTATGTATGTTATGTATGCTATGTAGTATGTACTAGATATGCGGCCCTGACCGTGTTTATTTATTTTCTAACCGTTTTTGTACATGTCTTCAGCGCAAGTTTTGTTTTCCCAGCAATTGTTCATCGACTTGCAGTAGTGTTCGCAAACACGAAAACGATAGGTATATCTTAATGCGATCCTCCATCACCAATACACCAGATGCTTTTCACGAATTAGTCGCTGCAGCTGACTAAAAATAAAACAACTAAAAATTATTTTTGTTATAAAAAGGAAATAAAAAAAAAATTAGTTTTGTTACAAAAAGAAAATAAAACAAATAAAAATTAGTTTTGTTATAAAAAGAAACTTAGAACGCGGCTTCTGAAGTTCGTTTACGAAACAATCGTTTTTATTTTTTTTACAACCGATGATTAGCATCACTGCAGTAGAGATTAATTTTCTGAGTACATGAGATTTTGTACCACTCTAATCACCTCGAAAGATCGTTTTATTATTTTTAATTTTTTTTATTAATTGGTTACAAATTGTTTAATTGCTCACAAATCACAAGCCACCAAAGCCAGCGTCAGTCAATCATACATGTGCACGCTTAACTTTGTGTTTTTGTTAACCAGGGACTTGGATTCGATTGTTTTATTGAGAACGATAAAATCGTTTCCACTGAAACGGCGCATGGAAAGATTTCTCGTTAGTGGTGTACGAGTGTATTTATCAGAGAGCATAATATGCGGTTGGGCGTACCGCAGATGCCACGAGAATCCAACCGTAAAAGTATTCACTATATATAATACGAGTATACCTGTATGGCCAAAAAAAAGTGACACCAAAAATCATCGTAACAGATTTCAGCGAAAAGTTGGCCAATTCTCATAAAACTTGGTATAGGTGTTGCTCAACCCCTTATTTTTAAAATTTTCGCGCAAAAGTGTCACTGAAAATTTTTATATTTATAGAGGGCGCTGCATTACGTCATCAATATTTGAATCGAGTTTGACATCGTGCCGTCGTCATCTTGATTCAAATTAGCCTTGAATTAAAATATTGACGACGTAATGCAGCGCCCTCTATGAATATAAAAATTTTCAGTGACATTTCTGCGCGAAAAATTTGACAACAAGGTGTTGATCAACACCAATACCAAATTTCATGACAATCTGTTAACTTTTGTCGAAGATCTGGTATGATGATTTTTGGTGTCACTTTTTTTTGGCCATCCTGTACATAAATGATCGACAGCTGAGATGGTTGGAATGGTTTTCATGTGAAATGCTCGCTCAAGGGCCATAGAAATAGAATACATCTGGTTAGAAATCTATATTCGCATCTACTACTCGTATGTTTTCAGACGCATAAAAGTACACGACGTCTTTGAGTTTAAACGATTGAAAAACCTTGTTCTTTTGTAATCTCAAAAATTCATTATTTTTTTTCTTCTTAAAAGAGTGTTCGCCAGACTCTGTTCGTCTTTCATTTCGCCGCTGCTCCAGAACACGTTTTCCATTCTCATTCACCAACATAATTAATTTATTTGCAGTGTCCGATTTGCCAAAAAAGTGGGTGATCGGCAGTCATTTTTAGGGGAAGGGGGTGTTACCATGTACGATATGGGAGTCTGGTCACTGAAGTAGGGGTTGAACCCCTCTGATCCCCACAGCAAATTGAACATAGTCTTTGCAAAATTGAAAAATTAACCAAATTAAATTGCATTTGGCATACACCTGACAGTCACTTGAAAACAAGTCATCGTTATTGGAATTTTCTAACAAAATGGTTTTGAAATTTTAACAAAAAGTTATCCGTGTTTAATTATGCGAATCTGATCTCTACCTGTACAGAGGTTTCGAGTTTCTATGCACAGCTATACTTTATGCAAAAGTTCAAAAATAAGATGACGCTCACGCGTGAGGATCCGTATGGATGTGTCGGTGCTTCAACGCGCATGCGTAGACGAAATGGCCGTGGATGAGGACTGAAATATTTCCTCTCTTTGCTCATATTAATCGCACGGCCAGCGTAGTTTTCAGGGAATGATCTCAATGCAGTACGGTAAGCAATCTGCGTTCGTCGAATATAATCGGTTCACAAAAGTTCACCTTGATTTTTTTCTTCGAATGAAACGCGTGCGGAACAAAAGAAGAGGCGAAAAATACATGAATAAAAGAAAAGAAAAAAATCTCCCGATTGAAACTACCACTGCCTTGCATTCAGTACGCATGCACCAAATTATTACCAGTCGACGGATTTCTAAAAGAAACGAGTGCGAGATTTTCCCTGGAAGTAGTTTCGAGCGAGTACCGTGCCACGACTATTTACCGAGAATTAACCGCAATGTTGTGATGGGGAGGGGAGGGAATGGGGTGAAGGGAGTGGGGGTGGAGTTGGAGAAGTTGAGTGAAAAAATATTTTACTCGACAAACAGATTAGCTGCGTCATGTCCTCTTTGATACAGCGATCAGATGAGACGCCAGATTTGTTGTTCGGAGCGAAGAAATGTGTTTCACTTGGTCGGAATTTAAGAAATTGTCAGTGTTACACACTAAAAAATAGAATTTAAGCTTTCCGAAATGAAGAATACAGATTTAATTTGCTTGCTGTAAAATAATAAAAACGCGCAGAATTAGAGTACACCGTTGTTTTCCATTAAATCATTTAGACATTAAAGTACTTAAGAAATATTTTATTTATGAGAAGTTGCAAAATCAGGAGTTCTTTGAAAAATCAAACTTAAGTCTTAATGCATTAGTTAGGGATTTGAGTTTATTATTATTCATTAATCATTTATGAGAGGAAATTCTACCCATGGCTCAGTGGGAATTTCAACATCCTACGAAACCGACGGTCCCGGGTTCGATTCCCGGCGTAGGCTTTCGTTTATTCGTTAGCCTGGGATACTGGCGTCACCCCTGAGCTTCCATTAGCGAGTCCAGAGCTTAGGAGTGAATCCTGAAGCCTGGCTATTCCAGCTGCCATTCCCCATCCTTTCCCTTCCCTGCCCCTCGCACATCTCCATAGTGACATGAGGGTACAGTAATCCTGTAGTGCACTAGGCACTACGGTGATTTAAATAATATAATATATAAATAATTTAATATTTATCGTACCAGCACCAACTCTACAACTGGTCCAGTAGAGAGAATCTAGCATTCTGAGCGCAAAATTGTTTCCCTCATATTCATTCAACAAAAATATCAAAAACCGAAGTTGGCAAATGATATAAGGATTTCGAAATTTATCGACTGAAAGCGACAGTGCCCTTTGCCCTTGCGTAATCCGAAAATTGTGGGTTTCTATAGAATTTTCATTCGCCACCCACTATATCGATGGGGTTGCAGCAGTCAAGGTTCTGTGCATAGACGCAGGTAGACAAGCGTTTACGAATCTTAACCGCAATCGGAGTGAAAGCTGCCAGCAGCGAGGAGGAACTCGAATGAAAAATCAACCGCTCGTTGCGAGCGCTGAGTCGCGCGGATTCGAGGTGCCACGCTGTCTGAGCCGATCGCGAGTGATTGCCTACAGCGCGCGCGGCCGGGCGTACACCCAACCAACGCGTGTATAATCCTCCTCCCCCACCAGTCCACCACCTTCCCATCTCTTCATCTACCCCCCCTTCCCTCACAAACACACGCCTTCATACCCGCTCGCGCAGATCCACACCGAAACAATCCGCCACCACGCATCCTCCCCTCTCCCTCCCCCCTCCAATCTTCCATCGCTCGGCATTTCTCGAGCCGGCACACCGTTTTCGTGATGATCGCTACAGCCGCCACGGCCATACACACCTTTGTTCGCGCCGACTAGGCACCTACCTGTATAGTGAACGTCAACAAAGATGGCTGCCTGAGTGTTTTTTGCAAGGGTGCTCTGAGGTCTCGTTTTCACATCAGACGGCTATGTTGGGTATTCGATTGGTCTAGTGTTGGAAGAGCTGAAGCAATAGGGGCAAAGCATTTCCTAGAAAGCGTTTTTCAGTGTGTGTGGCTCAGTTGTCGCCTAACTTCCGCAAGCTTAAATTGATTTAAATCATCAATTTAAGAATCGATCAGAACAGGGCATCTTACGTTGAGCAAGTACAACTTGTTAACCAATATCTGATATAAGGTCTTTGTGCGCGTTATTACTTGTTATTTGATTGTCTTGTTCTGTATGTCATGTGGTGCCTCAGATATTCGAGATACGGCAGTTAAAATTTTGGTACGTATTTTTAAAACCTGTTTGAATGTCCTGTTACAAATACTTTATTACTAAAATAGTCAAATCTACTATGTAGATGCACGTTTTAGATTCCTAGCGTCATTTTGTGGTGTGTTTGCGTAAACAAAAAAAGTTACTAGATACATGTAAATGTACGCGTATATGGGCCATAACACCTGTATCTGCCACCCTCCTTCCGACTTATTCACCCCCGCACAACTCAGTCGATCGACCACCCTACAGAATCGCGCGAATACGTTCAATAACGCCCCACCCCTGCCAAGTTTTTATAAAGTATTCTTAAGAAAACTGCATGACTTGTGATAAATACAAGTTGCAATATGATTCTTGGAAGAAGAAAGTCAATTCGTACTCGTATACTAATACATTATACACGTAAAGTGTGCACACATATACGTGTTCCAGTATACACTGTCTATTCAAACCCAACGCCATGGCGTGTAACCTCATCGAATCACTGCAAAAAAAAAAAAAGTTAAATAAAAAAGCTCGCAAGCGTGAATACCATTTTTTTTTTTTTTTTTTTTTTTCTTTACCGGGATCTTTTTGCGTTATTAGCGTATGTGTTGAAAGGACTTGCATATATTGAACATCTTGCCAAACCGTAACCGAATATGTGGTAGCTTGAAAAAGATTCTATAATACGTGTAGTACGGGTATTAGTTTCGATTTTATTCCGTGATCATTTGTAAGAATGTTAGGAAAACCATTTCCATCTCTACAGGAATAATACAAGCCATCCTTGCGTATTTATTATGAAAGATGATGACAGTCGAGATGCTTGAACTTATGTCTCGTATTTTCATTGTATGTCCTATTATAATGTCCGTGATCTGTCACTAAATTTTGTTATTTTGTGAAACTCGCCAAAATCTACATATGCATATTTTAAAGTTTCGATATCATATTTATCACAGACAATAAAACGCTGCTCTAACAGCCATACGATTGGTCCGTGACAGATGCTTATAGGGCGGGTTTTGTGTCTCGTCTTCCGTTTGCCCAAATGAAAGCTGGAATGCCTCGTACCTTTCGAACGCTTTCTCAAAGTTCTACGGGATTATTCCCGTATGTGGCATGAGGGGTCGGATTGACCGCGGGCAAGAAACAATGACGAGTTCGTCTGGGCATGCAAGACCGATTCCAAGTCGATTCTTTAACCGGCCCCCGAAAACACGACCAGCATTATCTCGCTGACAAAGCGCGAGCGATCTGGAAACAAGTCACGCCTGTAACAAAACATTTGTTGAACAACCGTACAATGAAAGCGAACTTGACGGGTAAACAAGTCATCAATTTACCTTTTTGTTCCATTGTTGGTGTTAAATCTGATGTTGTTCATTGCTGCTGTTGCTGTGACCATCCCGCGTCGAGCATAAAAAAAACGCCTGATAATGTTGTGCTTGCCTCACCGCTGATACCACGGCTCAATGAAACAATCTTGTAAACACCAGTTACTAGACCATGTTTTTTTTGTGATAAGTGAAAATGCATTTAATCCAGAAAATGCATTTAATCCAGAAAATGCATTTAATCCAATAATTCCGACAATACCCGTTAATAAATAAATGTTGATTGATTTTCCGTATTTTTGTATTTCCAATGCAGTATCAACATCTTTCCATCAGACATCGAACATTTGCATAAATCATGAAATGTCATTTTTTTTAGATGCCCCAATTACTGTTTTGTAATGCAAAATGACTAGTTTCTAAGCGTGAAATCGCTTTTGTAAATAAATTAAAAAAATTTACTAGCAAATATTGTTTTTACAGTATGGTTATAATTATTCATTAAAATAATTGACCAAATCGACTGATTGGATAAACGTAAATGACCATATTTGAAAATTTATATGGTATTTTTTAAACACAAAATATGAATTTCTATAAAACTAATTAATCGAGTGCAAAAAACTAATAGTTGTTTCAAATGCCAAACGCATTAATTATCGAACAATGAATTTTAAAATCATATTAACTGCGTCTGTGCATACACAAGCAGGATTCATTTTTTACGCATCTCCATTGTCCTTCAACGATTCTTGCGAATTGTTCAAACAATACAAATTGTTTAAACAATGCCACATATTGCTCAGCTTCTAGCAAACTTGATAAAGAAGCTGGGTTTATTTAACATTGTCATACTGTACGTTATCTGTCTGAACTGAACGAAATGATGCCATGTCTGATTTTATCATGAATGACTACCTTGGAAAGTATTTTTCTTCTGTTTTGAACTTTTTTCTTGGTTCAATGCTGTACATAATTGTACAACATTTTATTTTTTCTTTAAAGCTTTTCCATTGTCGTTCACAAGGCAATAAAGTATGCCAATGATGGATATGGTCTCCTAAGATCCACGCCTTGATTTCTTGAACGCTTGTTCACGTACTCAAAAATGAAAATACATGCTTCTAGAAACTGGTGAAATGTGGGAACGTGATTGAAAACATGTATCGTGGAACATGTTAGCATTTAATCTGCATTTTACATAGACTATGCACATTAGATACCATATTATTTTTTGTCAATATATTTTAAATACTCGTAATAGCTATATTATTTTAGAGGAGAGAGAGTTAGTCTGACTCTGTTCGTTTTTTTTTCCGGAGCTGTTCCGGGGCATATTTTCCTATTAGTTCTACCAATCAATCTCAAAAAGCGCTTGGCTAATGGTAAAGTTAAATTAAAAATTACAAAATCGAGTGTACGGACGGTAGGGTTCCTAGTTGAAATTCGCTTTTCAAGGATAAAATGAGCTCGTGGTCTCATGAGACCACAGCAGCTGCCCGCTTGAATTTTTTTTTCCAAGGAGCGCGCACCACTCACGTCACTGTGACATGAACGCACACATACACACACCTCAACCGGTGAAGCACCATGTCAAAAAGGCTTTTTTTATGACGTGGTGTTGCTTATAATTGGTGATGCGTCGATGGCAGGAGGCATTGAAAATAACACCATCAACCATCCACTTAACCACTGGTGCACAGATTTTTGATTAATATTGCACGTGGGCGGATCACTTGCGCGGAACCACGGCGTACGTGCTTCGTTGATGTCAAAGATTCCTAATGGGAAAATGCAGTCAGATGTGTTGTGCGCTAAAGAGAACATGGCGATAATCCATTGTGGCAAAAAACGTCGACCTAACAAGTTTATGGTCATCTTTGCTATATGTTTGAACCTTTTGATCAATAAAATATCTAACACTGCTGGTGCACCCCAAAAATATTTTTAAGAAAAAAAAAAGAAAATTAAGAAACAGCGTTATGCTCAGGTAATTTTGTCTAGCAGCGATATTACCTAGTTGCTCTTGTGTGAGAATAAAATTTTGAAATGTATTTTACAAAATTATCATCTTTGTATTTTTATCAGTAGCCATTTGAGGAAAGAAAAGTTTTTTGATGAATAATTAATTTAAATATAGGTTTATACGACCAAAACAACAAACATTAATTTATCAAGTATGTAAAATCCCATGAAACAATATCCTAATTCTTAAAATTAAAATTTTCAAACAAAACTTTAAAGTGCATTAATATCATGCAATTGTATAATATTAACATTGAAACAAAATGGAAAGTAAAGCTGATTCTGGCCACAAAATAACCAATCTAGCAGCATAACCTGTTTCCTCATTCTTGGACCTCCATATTTGCAGTCACGGACGTGCGCTTTTTCAATCTATGCTCTCGCTTGTCACTCATAATTCGCCATTTTGGATCGTACACGGCTTATTATGAGTGTCAGATTTCCCGCCAACAAGATGATCCAGCATGCGTCTACAATAAAAAACAATCATGTCCTATGCTGGGTGATGCGAGTGTATCCCGTAACAGCTAATAATATGGTAATGCAATGTACGGGTAAACATTTTGTTGGCTACTTGCATTCTTGGTGAACTCGAATTTAGGTTTACGAACTTATCACTCAGCAAACAGACAAAAGATGCGTACTGTCATTCAATCACATGGTGTGCTCATTCATAAAATTTTGGATCCAAATTTTGCTTAAAAAAAATCCTTTTGAAGATGGTTAAAGAAGTAGGTACCGGTATACAACGCCTGTGTCAAAATAATGCAACTGGGGCGTAATGTTTGTTCTCAATAGCAAACTACTAATCAGTGTGTGTGAAAAAATATTACTCTTAGCAATTATTTAGCAATAACTCTTAGGCAGTTGCTCGCAAGCATCTGTGGACAGGTTTATGTCGGGAGATAGATGTGAAGATACTGGAATCTTGGATTATCATATAAATGAATATATTAAAATAAATTAAAAGATCAAAAAGGTATTAATTGTAAATTTACTAAATAAATTTCATATAAATCGAAACTGAGGTAATTTTACATCATTATCAACCGATGCTCAAACGCGCTACCCATGTACCGTCATGTAAAAAGTAAATCGATAGAATTGGCCTATAGAATTGATGTGATAGAACGTTACGGTAAACTAAAATCTGGAAATTGCAAGCCATTCTTGCCTTTCAATATTTCATTTTCTTCAGTTCTATTGACGGGTTAGACGGGAACAATATCAGGCAAATAGGGATGGAACGATTGTGAAGATTTCAAAAGCGTTTGACCGGGTATTCTTGCACGGCTTATTGGCAGCTTCCACGTATAGAGCTCCGATGCCGACGCGCGGAGGCAAATTCGTGTATAGAAATTGAAAATGCGTGAGAAAAGGTGTGCCTGCATTTTGTTTGCCAATAAACAGGTAGGTGTTTTACCGTCGAAAAGGTGTTGGGGTGTGAATTACTAATCTACCGCACTAGCAATATGCGAGTACAATGTACGTGTACATTATATGGCCATATATTCACGCATGTAAAGGTGAGAAAGAGAAGGTGCTGAATATATAGGTGGGTGAATGGAACGAGTTTATTGATGGAGGGAAGACATACCATTTTGAAGTGAATAGCGAAATTTTTGATTGCTGAGACCCGCGTACTCATTCTTGTACTTATGCAAAAGGATCCATCTTTTAATAGACAAAAAGAGCGGACGCAGATGCTCTGGAATTGGTTTAATTTTACGTGTCACCCAATTGATCCACTCTCCTGATTATTTTTATGTGTAAAGGTGGATGATGGTCTTAGGAGGATATGCGCTGAAAAAATGACTAGAAGACGTAGAATATGCGCAACTTGTTGATGACAGTGTTGCTTGAACGGCGGGGGGAGGGGCGAAAGCTAACTTTACAAAATATAATACATGTAGTACAGCACCTTGATTCTATATTCGGGGGCAGGATATATGAAATCATTTTTCTCGCCATGCTGAAAGTATCATTTTTGTGTGCTTGTATGCTCAAGCAATGTACTTGGATGTTGACATGTATATGTCGGTCATAAAACCCCGCATCAACAATTCCCTCCCCGATTTTTTTTCCTCACGCATGCGGGTATAACCTGCTGAGACCTGCGGTGTCATCAGATCGCCATGCCTTTCATAAAAATCATTAAAATGATCCAAACCTGAAAAATCCTTGAAGATGACAGTCATCTATCTTCAAGAATTGTTAAAATTTACAATGTGATGAACAGGAGTGAGCACCAAAATCTCCCGATATGTACACGCATATATGTTGATCACTTTTGTTTATACTGAGAATCCGATTCCACAACGACAAATTTAAATAAAATGAAACAATTATCGCCGAACTTGTACAATTACGGCAACAGAGGTGCATTTAATTTAAAATATTTTTTTTTTATTTTGTGCCGTCGTTCCACATCACTAATAAAATGCAAACTTAGGTCGCGGATACGAAACCAAGCACGCGTCTGTTTCTTCATGGTATCATTTCTGTTAAATATTTATATTTATTTGTTAAAATAAAAGGAATCCTCAATTTTTCAAAACACGGTTCCTACGTGTATGCTTGCCTAGACATCCAAACTTGTCGTTCGACATGTCAAGGAATAAAATTGCAAGAATCTGTTCAAGTCGCTGTTCCGTTCTAGTCGCTGTCAAATACAACGAAGGTCTCAAGCGGCCGTTTTATATGAAAGGCCTACATTTGATGCGCTCACGAAAAATCAACTTGAGGAGTTAATTCCCTTATTTCCTTACAGCATGTGTGTGTTCACGCCGCTCTTGGGTGCAGAATCCAGGTTCACATCTGCTCGAGCCCCACAATAATAATAATAATATGCTGCCATTTTATGTTTTTCCACGTGCTGACGTTCGCGGTACAGCAATAGCGACTCGTTCTCTATACACACACTATATCCTCCAGTGGTGCCACATATGCATTACGGGCTTCCCCATCCACACCTAGTCCCATGTTAAACAAAGGTTAGCCGGTTTTAATGACATAAATGCCATGGACAGTAATTCACCCGTATTGTATTACGTGCACAGCTGGGCTAACAAATGCGAAACAGCTCGTTAGACAATGCGTCAATCATATTTGGGGAAAGTATCGGTCTGCATTTTTATGTCGTGTGAAAAGGCAAACCATTGCAATCATTTCAGCTAAAAATGAAGCTGGGAATACTAAAACGAAGTTTAATTTTTAATACTGAAATTAATCAAGTTTACTAAATTTAAATCGATGCATTTTTACTTTTTTTCAATTTATGCTTGTATTATTTTTTTTTAATCAGATATATTTTATTATTATTTATTTTTTTAAGTCACTGTGGCGCCTAGTGCACCACAGGACTACTGCACCCTCGTGTCTCAATGGAGATATGTGAGGGGCAGGGAAGGGCTGGGAAGGAGATTGGCAGCTGG
>JAUJYS010003122.1:0-13592 GCA_033995665.1 Melogona broelemanni | reverse complement strand
CTCGGTCTAATCGTGCTTGAGTGTGGTTGCGTTGTACTTTTAATACCGTTCCACCGTTCGTTACATATTTTACGAAAATTACCTGGGACCTTTTGATGGGCTATTCGCCTTGTTTTTAACATTAAATCTGAAAAACGCTGAAACAAACTAGATTGTAACTAGAGTATAATTGCTTCCATGCTAATTTATATTCTAAGGTGGGCTTCTAGAGTTGATAATTAATAGAATATTAATTGATTTGTAAATAATGTTTATCTGTTTGTAGCAATGAAACTTATATTGACACATGTTAGCCTTTTTATTAGAGGCATTCTGCAGATATTTGTCGGCCCCCAGTAGCTCAGTGGGTAACCGTCTACTGAGCGGGTGATCCCTGGTTCGATTCCCGGTGCAGGTTTTCGTTTATTCTATCATGTGGTACTGGAATGTGCCCCTCACACATTGCCACAGCAACACGAGGGGTACAATAACTTCCTGTAGTGCTACTCACTACGGTGATCAGGAATATAAAAAAAATATTGGAGGCACACTGCGGATGAAACAATTCCAAGCAAAATATAGCCAACAACGTTTCTATGTTCGTAATACCAATCTTGTACAGATGTATCTCCTCTTGTTTCTCACCTGTCTTTATATGTTTACAGCCATCACCCCCATCTGACTACATAGCTATATAGAGCACAAATTTTCTTGCCTGTTTTTTTTTTTTCGTTCTTTATATGTGTTATTCGCATGCCCTTTGCCATATTCACTTCTTTCTTTCCACTTTTATGATACTATAAATTGACTTTTTTTATTTCTTTCTTTCATCTTCCGCAACACTTTAGGCCAAGAAAAGCGATAACCCAGATGGCTATTATTCCGAGTGTTGCTATTGCACCACACAGGTACAATATACCGTCAATCCGGGGAAAACAAAAAAAACCGCATTTATAGATCAATTACATGTGTAGAACTGGGTCTCAATTTTCGACTAGAAATAATAAACCTGCATAAAATCCATTGACTGCATAAACTTCAGGATTGGCATAAATTGTGAATAATGCAGATAATATAATGGAATACAACCTTTATAATATGATCTCTGTAGAATATAACTTTTTTCAATGATCGCGCTAAATAAAAAAATAAAAAAATTGAGATTCTAGTAATAAACATATTAAACGCAAATATTATTTGTTTAATTAATTGGTAGCATCGTAGAATTAAAATTCGAAATTATCTTGAGACCCTCTTTTAAACTTTAACCAAAATCTGATTTGACAGATGTCAAGGAAAATTAGGCCATAATTTACGATAAATACTCATGAAATAGAGTGAATCTCTATCGGAATGTAAATTAGATTAAGAAATAGGCACCCGTTTACGCTTGCGCGATTGGCCATGCACTTTTCTCTATAGAAGAACATATGATTTTTATGTCACGACTTATATTGCAATTAGTACTTCTTATTTTCATAACAATGACACAAAATCGAACAATGCATAAGCTATGTGAATTTGGGAGTGGCTCCTAAGCATGCTCCCATTTAGGAACCATTTAAATTAAGGCTTTTTGCTTCTCATACTCGTATATTCTATCACGAAAAAATACTCATTACAAACATACTAAAGGGAAGCAATAAGAAGTTAAAACATGCAAAATATTGATTTTATGCCAGATATACAGTAGCATATGTCAGTGACGATAAAAAATGTATCTTTTACATCTTGAAAATTTTCACGTGTTTTTCGAAGTTGTCGTTACATCTCGTACATTCTGTTACATCATTGTACACAGTTTATCGAGATGGCCATTAAACACAAATTATCCGAAGCCGTTTATTCATACATGACCCCATAAATAAATGCGCCACGTGTAATTAGGGATACTGGTGACGATAGGCTAACCACATGGGAGCATGCACAAATTGAAAAGAGAATTGTTGTTTCGCATGACACTTAGTCATTAACCTCTCTCTCTCTAAAGCTACAAACGTGACTGCTGAATTAACCACTCTAGACGCATCTTTCTGTCTGAGCACACACACAGCACAACGAACGATGTAAAAATAAAATACAGATGTAATCCAGTTGACCAATCAATAGCAGAATTAATGACTTCATGTAAAATAGAAATTACTAGAATTCGATGCAAATGACGTATAGCGTGTTATAACCACATTTGGAATGGATTCTCCATACTAACAGAATGGTATTATATTTGAAATGCTAATCTAACATATATTGTAATATCGCGGTACTGATGAATTGACCCAGTTCGTTTGATTGCGTTTTCTAAACGTAGTGAAACCATGAAATTGCTTAGACTAACTTACCGAAAAATTGATAATCAATTATCTGCGAGATATTTTAACACTCTGATTCGAAGTAGGCAGTTAATTGTATGGGCATGTCTACTACAAAATTTGACCTCCATTTTTGTTTTGGGGGATATTATTTCGGGCAGTTCAAGAAAAATAAAATACACGTTTTCATCAATTTTGGTTAATTATATTTTTTAAAGTTGGCTCAAGTTTGATTTTAATATTTATTTTATTTACTCGTTTGATAAATTTGTCAAAAATCCAGTCACTCATTAATTCATTATATTTTTATTTAGCTGCTTTGGCGATGCCCAATCATATTTATTTGCTATAAATTCATAAGCTGAAATAACGGCAAGGAAAATATTTTTTTAAGTCAATGTTCAAAACTTTGATTATTGATGCGATAGCCTCAAAAAGATATTTGTAGAAATAATCATCTAAATTGCTACTTATCTGCGGTGATGTTATTGCTTGCATGCGTTTTCTGTAATGCTCGTAATTTAAATTCGATTAAGGCCTCTTCTACTCTCATTGCCAGCTTTTCAATTCAAATTTCACCTTTCTACATCAAATTTCACTTTTCTACAAACTAAATTACTTTCTTGATTACATACATTGCGACATCTTAATCAAATAATTTCTTTTAGTTCATTTTAAGTTTTTATTTACGTCATTTGAAAGATTTTTTCAAATTATGGTTTCGCATTTTGAAGGTCATATACTAGTATTTGCATACATCATTTCGTTGTGTTTTAGCCTAGGAACAAAGAAATTGTAGGATAGAGCTGAGAGATGGCTGTTTTTGTTGTCGAATCGATTCGCCACACAAGCCCTGACGAAATACTTATTTGAAATTCCAGGAAGAAACAAATTCCCTACGTGACCGCAACTAATTTAATTTCAAAAACAATCAGGAAGGTAAGGGCAATTAAATTACAAATCAACGCAACAATAACGTACAAAACGTTACGTAACTGCCATAGTGTGAATTTGAACTCAGATACAAATGTTAAATTAAGCTGCTATGATTGGTCAAACTGCTTTGAAACTGTGTTTTTCCCCTTCAATATTTAAAGTAGGGGTCGATATTGCAAATTAAACATCAAAACCCAATTTAATATGGAGATTGCCTTTCTACACTTCTTTCATACTCGTGTTGTCTATGGCTGTCACAATCGATATATACATGTACATGTCCATCGATAATTGATTTATATCGATGGCGTTGTTATGTGTTTCCACATTGGATAATTCTTCGCAAATTGCTGTTAGCTATATTATCCAATTTGTTTCGAAGTGATATTGTTGTCCAAATGAATTTTTTTTCTGCAAAAATAATTGCAATTTTCATGTTAAATTGGATTTAATAAACAGTTTCACTGTAAAATGCTTTAGCCTAGCTAGTTGGTAGTCTCATTGGAAAAGCACAAACATTTTCACGGGGGTCAATTGGAGCTTGGGAGATAATATTTTCAAATGGAATAATATAAATTGGAACAATAATTGTTAAGTTAATGTTCTGCGGTAAAACACAGCCCCCATAGAGAATTTCATCTAATTAATAAATTAACCGAGGTTGCTAGCACCAAATCGAGTATCGATCGTCAATAGCGCAAATCCAGTCCACGAATCTCCAATACTTCAATAATAAAGCTTACGTGTTGGTTAAAAAAAGGCTTTTGTTTTGGTCACACCAACACTGAATCAGTGTTGTCGTGTTATCGGTCCATTATTAATGTGAGTAGATGTGATGCACCGCTTTCCAATTACGATTACCGTGAAAATGTTTGTCCTGTCGTCACAAGCCTGCTCACAGCACAGCAATTGTTAATGGCACAACAGTGTATTCGTCAGCGCACAGCCTATGCAACATGTTCAGTGACACACTTTATCCCTAGATGTTTATGCGAGCAAAATGACTAAAGTAAATGTACAAGTATATAAATTAGCCCATATATAAATTATAAAAACATAACATATATTAAGTTAATTTTTTAATGTGAAAATAATAAATAATCATTCTCAATCACGCGAAAATTATTTTAAATGTAGCTTCAAAATTATGTTTTTAATTTCTCTGCATTATTATCTACTTTATTTTAAGACATTTTGTTTTGCTAATCAATTCGTACATACACCGTCGATTTCACCAGTTTCTAAACAAAATTATCTATGATCGCGGAAAAGAAAAAAAAAATCCTTAAAATCCCGTATCGCCAGAAATCCGTTGTTTAAATTCCGTTGTCTAGCCTGATGCTAATGATACATTAGTGCAGACGGTGAAACGCGATTTATTAAATATTCCATAATCGATTTTTGGGCAAGCGTTGATACCATGATGAGCGTTCCACACGCGATAATGAACAGTTAATCGACAGATATTCTCTGGTTATCAACGGGTTTAGATATAATTTGAATGCCCACTCTACCCTTGCATCAGGTACAACTAATCAGATTCCAATAGGATACCAACAGGATTTAATTTCTAGTAGTTACAAAATACAAGGCAGTAAACTAATATTGTTGGATCATTTTAGTCGGACATTTTTTAATGATGCTGTTTTGTCATTATACCAGATTGCGGCTCCTCCATTGAAACCAGTTCATGTACAATAATACATTTGAAATTGCTTGTGATGTTTTGAAAAGTTGTAAATTTTTGGCGGTTAGTCTGTTTTTAGTTTTTTTGAACAAAAAAAAATCAAGAAGTTTAAATACTTGGTTATGTATATTTGATTATATATATTTGAGCAAGTGCGCAAAATAATAGAAGTATTTGTGATTCTTATTCAATTCACGATTTAGAAGCATCCCACTTAGGTTTCTTTGGACGAGTCGCGCTTCGTAACGAATAGATAACTTATTCAGTTGTAAAAAATAATTAATTGTGTGTGACGTCTAGGACGTCGACGAGATAGGACGTATTTTAGTATAAACGAAAGGGGAACGTGTTTCGAAAAATACGAGTAGATGAAAAAAGAGACGAACAGAATCTGGCGAACTCTCTTATATAAAATAGTCCTATTTTTTATCTAACCGTCGCTTTAATGTTGTCGGTTTAATAATAACAAATTGTAATATTATTATACATGTGTATTCAAGATTGCTTAGCAGACCCTATTCATTTTAGGTTAAAATGTTGTTGATTAAACAAATTATGTTAATATTATTTTGCACAGTAGAGTTAGCCATACTCCGATCGTCTTTTTTGACGCTTTCCCGGAACACGCTCCACGTTCGATTAGATGTTCAAGCCCTTCAAGAATCGCTAACTAATGACGTCATACCCACCACCACCCCCACTTTTTCATCCCTACACCCACCTACACCCTCACTCCTCCTCGATCAGGAAATTCGCGAGTTCGTCGACGCCGAGAACTTTCCCGTGTCGTGCGAGCTTCCCTCCAACATCGAGATGAAGCTGCTCAACAGCCGCTGCGAGCTGGGCAGCGTGGACAGCACCGACACCTACGCCAGTTGCAACACGCACCTGTGCGAATCGCAGCACGGAGAGTTCTCAACGTTCGACGACAATGGCGGCGGAGGTGGCGGAAACAATTACCGCTACCTCTCCTCCTCGCTTCCGGCCTCGCACCCGCTTCAGCCGTCCCATCAACAGCAGCAGCAACAGCAGCAGCAATATCCGGTGGGTAGCAACCTGTACGTGAACCCGCTGGACTACGACGCGCGCCGCTACAACCTGATCAGCATGAGTCCCAACGCCTCGCCCACTCACTTCCTGCGGCAGCGTGGCCCTAACAACAAGACCAGCGCCAGCAATTCCTCCGTGGACAGCAACGTGGAGGAGCTGCCGCGGGACACCGTCGATACCGTGCTCATGGCCAATTCGGGCTCGCGGGATTCTTTCCAGCGTTCGCCCACCTCCTTGAAGTACAAGAAGCCGCGCTTCTCTCAGGTTTCAATCTCTCTCTCTCCACCCCACTTTTTGAGCGACCCTCGCCTAGTTTAGTCGTTAGTGTGAACTGCGAGTCGAGACGTTTTAACTAAGGTGACCGAATTTTTTTTTTGCCAAACTTTTTTTAATTACTCACAAGAATAATTTATTTTCGTTGGTTTCCCAGCAGAGTTGTTTTCATTTTCTTGAAACAAGCTAATAGCTATTTTTGTAATTGAAATTACGAATATCTAATTTAAATTAGCATTTCATTTCATTTCTTCATTTTATTGACGTAATAAGACACTTATACTCGCATTACAGCCATCACCCTACATCAGGGAAAAATCAGTTGCTCCTTAGCTTCGCCTAGGAGAATGCTGTGAGGAGCAAAAGTAGCACTTTAGTACTACCCAATTAAAGTATGAAGAAATGGTCAATTTTTAAGAAGTCACAATTTAGCAGGCTGCCAGAAGTAGTCACGTGTACCGTATAGGGCTCATGGAACTCCGAAAGTCGTACCCGAGCGTTGTTTCTCCCGCAAGTCAATGTTCTGAGTGATTGCCTGTTAACGGGGGCAGCTTTCATCAGCTTGTATTCGAATGGTGACATTTGTTTTTAATAGCCGATTCAGATGATGGATTACTGAGGTTACCATAAAGTCACAAAATGCTTGAACAGCTGCTTCCGACAGGAAAATCGAACTACTTATCTGCAGCCAGTATTTTGTCATCGACAAGAGAAATTCTCCTTTTTAAAACGCCTTGACTCGCGGTTTATACTGAGTGAGAGTGAGCTGACACTAACACCTGGCGTACTTTGTGTGTCCGTGTGTGTGTGTGTCTGCAGGACGTGAAAACGCATCCGCGGTTCACCGACGAAGGCGGCCGACCGCCTCACTCGTCTTCGGAGTCGCTCAACTCGGCCGGCTCCACGCCGATTCGAGGGAACAAGGGCCGGCGGTCGCCGTTCCCAGGCGGCGCCGGTCGGGGCATCGCCTCGGTCTACCGATTCGCGATTAAGCGCCTCTTTGGAAAGGAGTATGAGGGAAAACGGGGTAAGACACCATCATCATCATCATCATCATCAGCATCATCATCATCATCACCTACCTTCAAAATGGCACACACGCTAACTCTCTGGAAATCTTAGCAGACGACGTTACCTCCGGTCACTCGTCCAACGGGTCAAACGCACAAGAGGTCATCTATTGGATTCACTATATTGGATTCACTCGCACTCGATTAACATGGACTTGGCAGGCCTAAATATTTCTTCTTTTTCACGGTCAGATAACCCGTGAATTTGATGAGTCATCAAAATACGGAAACACAAAGTTTCACCTATTGTTTCATCCATTTGGTGTTTGAGTCCTTTTGGCGTCTGACCCTTTTGGCGAATGATTTTTTTAGCGAATGACCTGTTGCAGATTTGTTCGCCTGTTATAGATGACCGGTAGGGCGTTCGCCATTTTGAAGATAAGGTCCTGACCCTCCCATTCGTCACAGACCCTACCACATCTAGGTTCAACACATCACTCATTTCCTCGCTTTCTTTCTCTTACAATTTTTCATTCTATTACGATTATTCTTTATCTAATCTCTAACTGAAATTTCTTCGTCTTCTGTGATGTGATTGTCATATGTCTATGTTGAATTCTTTTCGTCGCTTAATCTTTTTCTCAACTTCAAGTGTTTCGCCTCGTGTATTCACGTATACAGTGGTTAAAATTCCGTCAGAACCATTACCACAAATGAGCCACACTGTACCACGCGAATTGATCGTATTTTCTCCTAAACAGAACACGAATCGAATTTCAATCAAAAACGACAAAACGACATATATTCCATTACCATATCCAAAGACCGACACACATTAACGCTTTCTCTTCCTGTTTAAATAATTATTTAAAGAAAAAAAACATTTCTACATTTTGCAAATAATTCACAAATGCTGTAAAAAAAAATCAGAATTTTTGAACAAGGTATTAAAATTTTGAAATGTGACACATGTGTCACATTGGTAGTCAATTTTGTGATTTTGTGGGGAAAATATTGTTTCATTGACTGCCTGTGTGATATAGGTGTCCATAAAAAAATTCAAAAATTATTTAAACTGGGATTTGACTTTTTACATGATTTTTTTTTTCAATAAATGTTATTGTAAATGTTGTTTCCTTCACAAAAATAAACTCAAAAAATATATTTACATTATTTTACCTATTTTAAAGTTAAATAGACATACATGTACATGTCACTCTGGTAGCGTAAGCGACACACATTAAATTTGATTAGTATATCGCGTAACGTATGTTTTGGTAACCGGATATATCTCAGCCAAACATTGAATTCACGTTATTAATGTGATCAGACGGGAAATATTTAACCAGATAATTTTTAGTTTCTCAGGTATTCGATTATTCTTTCCCCGAGCCAATAGCAGCGGAAATGGTATTTAGCTACTTGAGATTGGAGGAGTGTACGGGGATTTCGAAGCGTGTATTCTTCTTGGTTGTAGGGCCGGCGTGACACTGAAGGTACTTCCACCAAGACGCCAAAAACTAACACTAAATTTCAGGATTCGACCACAGTATTCCGATTTCGACTGAGGCTGGGAATGTCTAATCCCTGGGTGAACCCTCCTGATTTAATTTGTACTACGAATAGCTCGACGCATCTCGTGTCAATCGTATTTGGGGTAATCATGTACGAACGAACTAGATGGCCAGTTTGCAAGAAGGCAAGAAAGGTTTCGTCTGGGAGGTCGCGTCAGGTTTCTAAAAAGTCAACTTTCCAAGTCGTCAATGTTTCAAAAAGAGATGTCAAGGCGACATCGAGTCAAGGCGACTCAAAGTTAACGACAATGAGCTTAAGACGACAACAAGCTAAGGCGTCACCAACCAAACGGAATACCTTAGCGCTGTGACGATACAATGTTACATCTTCAGTCGTGGCGGCAACGCCCTACGGCGCGCAAATACAAGGCTACAATTGTAGGTGGCGCTGCGAGACGACCGTCGGCACTTTCCCGGCGGTGTCGCCTAGCGCAATCAACCGATGAAGATCGATGTCTTTCCGAACGTCGAAAATGCGCTCGCCGTGAATCGGGGATTCCGCGCGTGCGCAGATGGCGATGTTGACGAGAAAACCAACCGCCTTCTCGACCGACTTTGCGAACAACAAAACTTGAAAGGTGGTTGGTGGTGGTGAAGGGGCGGGGGCGGGGGCAAAGAAGGAATTCATTTCACCTCTCCCCCTTTTCGGTCACAGTCGCCAGTTCGTTGTCGTCGTCGTTGCAATTCGCCACCTCTTAGTTAGTGCCCTGGGCCACGCGTAAATCTTGTCGCCCATTTTTTTTTAAAACAAATCTTTGTAAGGATGCTCTTTGTCAAATTTCACTAAAGCAGCACTTAGAGCTAGGACAATCACAGCAAATTCTGACTCTGTGAAACACAGCCGAACATACTGTATACAGTAAAACTATTACCGATTCATAGAAAAATCTGAAATATTGGAAGAGACTAAATGAAAATGCATATTGCATAAAATTTATTTCTTGATGAAAAATTGCGAATAACGTCGTACTCATGATTTGTTTTCTTAATGTTTATTTTATTTTCGTAGTCTTTACAGTATTTTAAAATACTAATATCAAAATGTAAAACGGTAATTTTCTGTATTCGTGCATTACGAACGCTGTGCAAATCTGTATCTGCTATTTTTGATAGCAATAATACGTCGTAGCCCAGTCGATATTGCAATTGACTGCGGTTCGGCGGTACCTGGTTGGATTCTCTGCGCGGGCTGTCGTTTATTACGGGATACTGGTAAAAATGTGTCCCTCAGACATTGCCTAAGTAATAGATACAGAGAATAACAGAAAGTAGAATATTAAGATAAAATTCGTCAGTTCTTCCAAAAGATGAAATATAACTTTTATCATTTTTAAGTTCGCATCGGGTCCTAGCGCCCTGGGCAAAATTCCCGATAGACCCTCTTTCGTGGATAGGACTCTGCATATATTCATGGCTCGCACCTACAGCGCTTGTACTTTCCCCTTACATATTAAATTATGTGGTCTCCGAACAACAGCTACCTCCCCCCCCCCTCTATCACCGCCATTCTCCACCAGGGTCTCGGCGAAAATTGTCTTTAAGCGCTTTAAAGGAAGAAAAATAGCTCTTTTCCCATTTGGATTACGGGTTTGCCAGTATCCATGGAGAGAAGAAGTTTTATGTATACCAGGAGGGGCGGCAGTTACACAAGCCAACAAATGACACCGCCCACACCCCCCTCTCAAACCGAAAAGCAAGCAGCAAACATCTTTGGAAGATCCGGGGCGCCGTCGAAAAATAAGAAAATTTTCTTGGATGGAAAGAGGGGGGGGGGGAGGAATAATGGGGAAGTGGTTAACGTTCATTCCAAGAAATGCTCAATGAATTGAGCTCGTAAATGTTTTTTTTCCGGGGAGGTTCGGCGCGGTACCGAAACATTTGTTGCCAATGGCCTAACATAAATGTAGACGTACGCCAGTTATTACTATTATTGTGGCAACCGTACAGATGCCGGTTGTCAACAAGGAAAATTGTGTTTCGTTGGCGGGCCATTTTGAAAGTCATCGTAAAGAGGAAATGTGCGACGATCGATTGTAAAAATTTCAGCGGCAGATGTAGGGAAAACTTTAGATGTGATCCGCAAATGAGACATTTGCAAAATTGTCGAATCAATAAAGTATCCTTGAAATTTGCACTACAGTGCCCGTGCGCTGGTTCAGAATTGTTTTATCTTACAGAGCTCATTCATCGACTTGATCCTAACGAATTATGTTTTCCGTTAGTTGGAGTTTAGATGAGGAGAAGTCAATTAGGAGCCACTTACGCGGTCCATGGAAGCTCCATGGACTGGCGATAAGACCTAAACCGCCCGCGAGATTAAAATCTCAAGGGTGTCAATCATAGTTTCGTGTAGAAAATTCTACCTGTGAAATCATTTTTTGTAATAATTTTCTCAGAAGCTAAAAACATATTTAAGTTGTTGGCAGACGTTGATACGAAGTGATCCTATAAAAGTGTATTTACAGTATGCATGGCATGGTATTTTTCAATAATCGCTAGTTTGAATAACATTAGCACTTGTGGCCGATCTTAAAAATAGTACCACCGATCACCGGTAGGTGCGCGGTAGCGCGACCTCTTAACCAGGCACTCACTAATCTCTGTTTTCATTCTTTGTCTCTCCCGGCCGACGCGAAGGCAAGAACAGCAGCAAGACGTCACTTCCGGGGGAGATGGACGGCGCCAATAATCCTCGCCGACAGGTGAACAGTCCGGAAGTGGGCAAGAAAAAGTCCATCCTCAAGAAATCCGACGGCCTGCACAAGGAGGAGACCGAGAAACTGATCTCGGATCGGCCGGGCGGCGGCGGTCCACCCGGCAACGTGGTCCTGGAAGTGCCGGTGGGCAGCAGTGGCGGTGCTTCGGCCTCTGCCCGGGGCGGTAAAAGCAATAAGGCGGAGCAGCAGGGCCTGGCCTCCATGATGCAGCCCATCACGGGGGGCGCTCTCATCGGCAGCGGAATCCTGGGCGGCGTGGTGGGCTGCGTGGGCGGACGGCCGGATTGCATGCCCAACTCAATCGGTCGCCAGCCCCTGCGCGCCCTCGGACCCAAGACGGGCGTCAAACCGCAGGCGGCTTTACCCATCAAGTTCGTGGGTCTGGACGAGCGACGCGTTGCCACGGTCACGCGTCCACCGCCCCCCTCCCAGCCTCAGGTGGCCGCCGTGCGGGCAACTCCGCCCTGCGGCCACCACGCCACCCACAGTCCCGGCCGGCTACAGTCCTCCTCCGACCTGGACGGCCTCTTCCTGCACGAGTCCGGCGAGCTGGAGAAGCACGCCCGCGACGAGCACATCGTGGAGAATAAGGGCAAGGACCTGGAGATGCCGTGGGGCGACCCGGAGGGCCGGCTGGGTCTGGCCATGTCCAACAACGGGGACGGTGTCCAGCCGCCCGTGGCCGCGCCATCGCCGCCCATGCAGCTCAAGTGCGTGAACGCCAACTGTCCCTACAACCAGGTGGCGCTCATCAACAGTCTGGGACGCCTGTGCCTGTGCGGACACAAGATGGAATCCATTCCTTCCAATCGGAACGCTGGCACTAACACCACGGCGCCCTCCTCTCGCGGGTTCCAACTCATCAGTCAGTTCAACGAGCAGAACGACATGAAGACGCGCGAGATGGAGAACCTGTTTCAGTCGGACAGCACGTCGGGCGGCCCCCGCGAGGAGAGCAAACTGTTCATGCGGCCCGAGGTGAGCGCGTCCGAGCGGGCCGTCGTCAAGCAGAACTCCAAGGAGACGTCGACGTCGTAGCAGTCACGGTAAGCGCACACGTTTTCATTTATTTATTCGTCTTATATTTTTTTGTTTGTTGTCGGCGCTGTTTTTATTGTGGCTAGATGCATTATCTGGTTCGTGGGTGTAGTTCAAACTTGGCTATTTTATTATTTTAATTATACTTGTATGTTCTGGAGCGTACTCGTATTTAATTTGTGTACGAAGTTATTTTATCTGACTGAATCAATGTTACCACATTAATTTCAAACGCCAGCCATGTTGAATGGCATATTTGCTATTTTAATTTTTTATGAAGATGTATTTAGGTTATGAGATTATTAGATTATGTATATGGCTGTAAATCGTTATCATCTACGGTAAAATTGACATTTTACGATCTATGAGCGATTTTTTATTTTATTTTTCCTTTTTTAATCTTCACTAACCTTGAAATGCGATGCATTGATACGGACTATGATTATTTTTAGTATAATTACGCAAAAGTTGCAAAAATATCTTATTACTTAAATAATTGTCGTTTCATCGATTTGTTTCTTCGCGATGAACCAGTGACTTATTAGCTTGTATGCTCCTCTTTAATGGTCGCCTGTAGTGCATTGGTGACATTCGTGCATTCGTTCGTTCCTACAATACAGTCCCGCTGTTTCTGACGTCATGTTTTTTCTGTCTCCACGACTTTATTGAATAGTCGAACGTGTCAGGATTAGATATGGGGCCTGCATGTGGCGATCGCTGAGGCTGTGTCCAGTCGAACGCGTTTGAAAAGTCGCATGTGCAACTCCCAAAAGACGTTTCGCATATCCGCCTAAGATCCGTAATCCAATTTAACCGTGAATAATTGTAGTGTAACATTAGAGATTTTCATATGATGACCGAGGATTGCGTGCAGACTGGGATATTTAGATTTCGAGGCTAATTAAACAGTATTTCATCTTACTTTAGATAATACAGACGTGTTAACTTTTTCGGCACTCTCTATTCTTGCAAGTTTGCAATATGTTGTCATGTTTTCATCTCAAAGTCCAGGAGGGGGG
>JAUJYS010003121.1:0-13593 GCA_033995665.1 Melogona broelemanni | reverse complement strand
CCAGACTGCAGAATCCACCCCTAAGCTCTGGACTCCCTAATGGAAGCTCAGGGGTGACGCCAGTACCCCAGGCTAACTGAATACTGAATATTGACAATCAAACCTGTATTTGAAAGAAGCATATGCAATCTCATCGGTTAAACTCCCACTAACCAAATGCATCAGGGCCTACTAGATGGAGTAGAACCAACCTACTGTAATTGTCTGTTTATGTTTCAATTCGAAATCTACGACAACGGCCCCGTTGAAGTGTGGGTCTCGAGAGTATGTGCGTCAAGCGCAGTGTTATGGAAGCCCATTAACGAACAAAGTGATGAACAAGTATTGCCAAATAAATAGGATTACCTCTAATTGGCCTATCCGATTTATTACCGTCTTTCCAAGCGTAATTTGTTTTCACCACACGCTAATTACTCGCTACCAAACAAAAAGAAGGTTGGATTATTTTGGTGAAAAAAAAAGAAAAAATAAAGAAAAAAAAAACAAGCTCGGCGTTACCTATTAGCATTTGTGTCAGACTAATGTGCTTAGACACGTCCTAGTAGTCTAGCGCACAAAGGATACAACCAACCTATTGAATACTCATCCCTTCGAGAACTGTAGAGGTGATAACACTGGATAGCTCGCCTAAGGTACTGGCTAAAAATAAAATTAATGAATACTGCACTGTTCCCATGTAATACATCGTGCCTTGAAATGAATGGTAAAAAGTATTCCTTAGCCCTTGAGCGATTACCACCTCCCAGCATCATTTAAATAAGAAAAAAAAGTGCAGAAGCACACCGAGTAAGATTTAAGGTTAACAACAATATATATGCTTGATGCTAGCTCAAGATCCGACAGGTACAAAGACAAATAAATAAAATTAATATTTCCCGTATAATACATTTTTTACCCACGAAACGAGAACCCGAGCCGGGAATCGAACCTAATACCACCTCATCACAATAGTTGCAATACCGAGTTGCAAGTCGTATTGTCTTCGAGGGTACACGAACTGGCTTACAGCTGATGGCAAACTCTCTCTTTGTACGCGTCACTCTAAGAAGAAAACATCCACCTACAACTCTTTATAATAACATCTAAGGTAGCAAAGTTCGATTTTCGACCGGCGCCAGCAACGGAAACGATCGGGTTATCGGGTATACATACGCTCACTCAGCAAGTCTGGAGAAGATAAAAGTCGCCAGTACAGCAAAATCTGTGGTCTAAATCGGTGTCGACTATCGATTTGCCCTTAGAAATTCGCTCAAGTCAAGAAACCTACTGCATATACCGTGTATATGTAGAGCGCGTTGGGAGAAAGAACACAGACGGCAACAAAGTGGCAATTGAAATCATTTAAAATCAATGTCAACTTCTAAGCCACCCGATCTGAAACTTATTGCAGGTTGTTGGGGGGGTCTAACCAGACAAGTTACAAGCTCGGACCGTTGCTTCTATAAAACTGCTCGCGTGCCATTTGTATTTGGAAACGACACATACGAAGTGCGATCAAAGCAGATTCTATTTGGTTTTGGTTGGAATCACTGAGAAACATCGTGGAGGGATAGTTCAAAATTTCAATGACAAGTTGTTTGGATTTTGACTTACTTTTCGCCAGTTGATTTTTGTCCGATGAGATGAACCGTTCCCAGTGTATCCCTGTTCCATGTTTCCTGTATAAAAAAATAGAGTAAAACGATGGGTTTAGATTTTTTTTGTTTATTAATTAATGTTACAAATCTAATTTTAAACGATATTTATTTGAAAAAAATCATTTAAAATGCTGGTTTTATGTTTAAAACGTCATATATTCAAGATCAAAAGGTCACATGAGGTCACATCACTATATTCAACTATTAAATAGTTTGTAATGATTAGTTATTATTATCAATATCGCCTTGGAAATCGTATAGCAAGGTTTTTTTTACAATATTTATAAATCGTATATCGGGATGCAGATGATTTTAGAGAAAGAGATGTGGGTATTCTGGGGTGCGGGACGTAGAGCATAATTGGGGCTAATCTTAAATCGAATTCGCACAATTCATATGAAGTAAACGAAAAAAACGACCACACTTTCAAAACTATTGATATCGCATCATTGATGATTCCTAACCAATCAAATCACCTATACGGTCATGCACACCCACCATCCCAGAAGACACGCAAGCGAAACGGCCACACGCAACCTATGCCACTCCTAATTGTTAATGCCGATTTAGTCGTAATTGGCAAATAAACAATAACCCATTACCGTATAGGCAATTGATGGTACCTCTACGTCTATACACAGGAACTTTGAGTGTGATGGACGGGCGATGCGATCATTAACATCGGCTGGCGCATTCAACGAACGGGTATCTCACTTTCGGATGTTAATGTCCCACTTGGGAAACTATTTAGTGGATGAGGCGGGGTGGAAGTGGGGGGGAGATAAAAACGTGCGCACGTAGTAGGGCATTACGCGCAAATGCGCTGCGTCCGATACCTAAAGTTCCTGACATGTACGGACGTGCTACGTAACGAGTCGACTGGCTCTTACTTCCGACAGAAAATGACTAACTTTTATTAGCTGAAAACCGAAGCCAAGGAAGCAAAATCAAATTATATGAAGCGGTTAATGGCATAGCGGTGGTCTAAGTCACTTTTTGGGTTATTTAGGTAAGTGAAAAAAAAAATTCGACACAAGACTAACTATGTGCAAAAAAATGTGACGGAAGTTAAAGAACAAACAACAATAATAAGAATAAACCTAAAAGGTCGCATATAGCAAAAGTTTTTTTTTAAATAAAGGAATCTATTTTAATAAAATTTCTCTGTTCGAAGATTAAATAACGACTCACACCACTCTGCCTTTAACCGTTTCGTATCATATTAGAACAACACATGCATTAGAACAACAAGGGACATCATCACCGTGGACATTACAATGTCCACGGTGATGATGTCCCTTCTGAGTGCTCCTATGGTATACAGTATGAAACTCCGGGGTCTCATGTGGATAAATGGTTCAACAACATTGCTTTTCTTAGATACAGTTTCACGCCACAAGATGACCTGCAGCTTAACGGCGACTACGTAGAAGCGCGCATTTGATACGAAAATATTTATACTGCCGCCATCACCAGAGTATTTTGCAACAAGGTTGCTACTTAAAGAAAAATTCGCCCTGGACAGATACGACCTGTTAACGTATTTTTAATACTTTCTCGTTGCATTCACATTCGGTCTCATTTCATTATCGAAACTTTATGCTGCAACATACTGTGTGCAGTTAAATCCATGTACACATACATGTATCTAGAAAATAACAGTAAAATATTTATTTTGTTATATTTTGTATATTTAATTCGAAATGTAGTTCAACACATGTAGCACCAAGTTTATTACGAAACGTTATGTAAAAAAGTTAGACCAATTTTCGGATTCCAAAAAAAAAAATCCAGAATTAGTATAAGCGAAATTCAGTATATGTACAGTATTGTAAGATAATTCATTTTTATCACTGTCTCTATTCTATGAGTATACGAGTAATCTTCCAATTTTTATTATTCCTCCGCATTTCATAACCGCAATTTTCGACCTTTTCATTTTCATCTCAACTGCACGAGTCAAGACAAAAAAGTCGACGATATTAAAATTAATCATTTTTTTTTTCAGTGCGTTAATAAATTAAATAGAAATCGCATAGCCATACAATACAGTATGAACCCTGGGCGAGTGTCCTCGTCTACCTAACCATAGTGGGCGGCTAAACCTTCCGACCACATATTAATTCCTAAGGTTCGACATCGCTACCGAATAGCGCGCAGAATTTCGCATTCTCAGGGCAACACCGCCTCAAGCCAGTCTATAACCCGTCGTAACGATGAAGATATGCATTTTTAATTATGGATTTCTCTCACATGCTTGCTCTCCGTTTTGATATTCTCGCGCGCTTTCCCGACCTGTATGCATAATAAGCGAGCGCCGTTCTACGCCATTAATAATTTCGGCAATACCGCACGTGCGGGGAGGTATAAGACGCGTCACTTTTCCCAAGATTATTCGGCGAACGGGCTGCGCGGGTAGAAACCGAGAAACCACATTTTCGCCGACGCTGCCCCTACTACTTTCGCAATGTGGAAAGTGTTGCCCCGTGGCTCTCTCCATCTCCATTACTACGTGCCAGGGATAGTTAGCTTTTGTCCTCTGAGAGCGCCGGTGTCGTTTCTCTTCTGAATTCTAGCAGCGACATCTGTCGGTACAAGTGTGACACCCCCTCATAGCCTGCACCTCGATGCGGCTAAGGGGAAGCTGAATTCCCCCATTCATTTGGGGTGATTACGGGGGGGATTGACATCATGTATGTACTTTCTTTCTCCGTAAATAAACAACAACAACAACAACAACACCAGATCGATTCAAAAACTCAAATAGTCTGGTTTAAACATACTGATAGGTAAAAAATAAGTCATATGATGATCGAGCTATCAAAAAAAAATATATATAAATATACATACATTTTCCTGTCATCACCCCAATGGGGGAATTCAGCCACCCCTTAGCAACATCTAAATATTAGCTATGAGGGATTTAACGCATACAGTAAGCGTACTGAAAGTGTAGATTCCTTTCCCTGCATAATTCACAGTTACGAATTCATATAGGGTCTGTACCACGAATGCCAGGAGAAAATTAGAAAAAAGTTCTTTTTTGACAGTTTCTCTTTACTTGAAGTCACACTGCCAATCACCGTTCCTCAAGACCCCATCGCAACAGCACAGTAAATTGACGTGTAACCGAAGCGTTTATTTCTATGGTGGTGGTGGTGGTGGTAGTGGCACTGCCGAATATATTGAGGTCATCACCGCGTCAAATTTATTAACCGCTTCTCAATCTCGTCGTTTGCTAATTTTCTCGCGGTTAGATAAGAAAAAAAATAATAATACACACACACATACACCGTGAAAGATGTCTGAGGAGATGTTGCCCCACTCATTAGTTCTCGGTGGGTGGTCACGTCGTCGTAACGAAAAGAAAACTGGCACAATACAAGTACATCATGCAAAGTTTCACGGTTGCCGCGGTATTCCCGACGGGTCTATTAGTGTCGTTTCGTTGCGCTATTGTGTCAACGTGGACCAGGGATGACCTGTAAGTCTTTTGACCTCTGAGTAATTGATGCTCTTTGTATGTCCTCTCCTGAGGTCCAATGTACTTTTTTTCTAATTGTACGCAATTGATTGGCACAATTTAGACAATTAAAATTATATGGAGATGTATTCGGGCCATTCGTGGTCCATTAATATTTTATTTTACCAAGTTAACCACAAGGTTATCAGATTTTTATTGAATTGAAATATACAGTAGGTAAATATAAACTAGGTACACTTAGTAATCAATTGAAAATTGAAAGCATTGGCAATGTTTATCCAACATCAATTTCTACCAAAAAAATGTTTATATTTTTAACCTAATTAGGACGAGTCCAAAACAAAAATAGTTAGAAGACTTACTGTTTTTTCCCCCGAACAATCACTCAATTGTCAAAAGACCACGAACCCAAATTTATCTAAACAGTTGAGAATTAACTGATTGATTTTATTTTTTACATAAACAGCTCGCAAATTCACGTTTTCATGTCATTTTCAGAAGGGTAATGCGAAAGTCACGCCGAAAATGATGAGCGAATTCACGAATTTCCCATCTGCTTCACGGCGGTCTCTCATGTACTCGCAAATGTACAAGTGCTTTCACGGTGGGGTTCCCAGGGGTATTGGCAGGGGGAGGAGAGCATTGAGTTCAGTTATGCGAGCGACATAATTGCTAAAAGGTTGTAAAACTTGGCGCGCGCGCGCGGTTTCGCGCATGACTGCATTTTTTATTCGGTGCCACATTGCTAACGAATCATTCTCACAAAACGCATAACTGGCTTTAATTTTAACAGCTTTTTTATGTCCGCACAGATTTGGTCTGAAAAATTATATGGACTTTCCGTTTTATTGAGTATCGACCCATCTCGCCACGTGAATGGGCGATTTAGGAAGAGCCACTTTTAGACGGCATTGCACCTTAAGTACATTATGCTCGTACGCGTAGGTGAATGTTGAGTATAGTCAAAACGTACGTTTCTCTGAGCTAATTGCACTCATTGAAGGTCTACCCATTAACTTACGTGGAGGGAAGGAATTATTTTTTTTCAGAGTACCTCGAGTCAAGTCTTAATGCTAGCGTAACGGTTGCGAGACATTGACTCTAGGACTAGGTTAAAATTAATTACAGTTCTTCGGAATGATCTCGAATCTGCGGATCGTAAAACACGCGTGACCTAGGTCCATTAAAATTATTGAACTTTCGGATAAACGCTCCTTCAATGCGAAGAGCGACTTTGCGAAGTACTTAATTTTGAACTGCTTTGGTCTCGGATTTATTTTCTTTAAGCCGTTAGGCAATTAACGGTGCGTGGCCGATAATCCCCCACGTAGAGAAAATTTGCTACTCGTTTCACGGATCGATAAAATTTCGAAATAAATGAAATCGCTTGAACAACGTCACCCGACTAAATTGAAAACCAGGTAGACATAGGTCACACAATTTGCCATAAGCGTTGACATTGCTTGGCAATTTATCCTATCAAGTATAGCACTTTAATATAGCTTAATCATAAGTAAGAGTGAGTAGTAAAAATCAGTGAAAAAATATATTCAGCTGATGGTGAAAAAATATAGGATTTTTGCGTTGACAATGTCAACTAAACGACTGGCAAAGATATTAAAAGATTTAGGCTTATTCATAAAAAACAGTAAAATGCTATTAGACTATCGAAGAAAAGCCAATTGTTTAGTATTATTCAGGACAAATAAAAACAATGGAGAAAAGTATTAGGGTAATACAAGATCAAAAACCTTGTACACACTTGTGCTGTTCAATCAATGTAAGACAAAATCATTTCAGCCGCTACTCAATTTCCCCATTAACAATATGCAACCAGAAAATGAAGGTTTATATCGATTTTTACGTAGTAACGAAGATTTATTGGATATTCAGTCAAAAATATGGTGAAACAATATCTTTCCTGTAAAGGGTACAGTGCAGACAGAGCAACCCACCTTATCAACTTCTGCAGCATGCTTTTTCAGCCATTTACATGCGATATTTTGTATGCAGAACCAGCTGCATGCTCGACAAGGACTAGATAAAGCGCGCGCTCACGTGTTGTAGCAATGCCGCTTCGCCAAAGGAGATTGGACCCGCGCAAGTAACATTCGAAATTTTATTTGACTTATTGTTCATATTTGAATGTAACTTTGAGCGTTTCGGAACAAACCAGTTTTAATTTAAGATCGGGGATCTCCTTCAGGTTTTCATTTATGCTTCGTTCAGTGCCTTTTTTTTAATCACAGAAGTGCCTAGTGCACTACAGGATTACTGCACCCTCATGTCTCTGTGGAGTTTGTCGTCTATCGGATCCACGTTTAAAGTCCGCTGCCGATACGCCCATGAATGAACAAATAGAGTACAGTAAAACGTAAAATAAACATATAAACACAAACGATTGCAGGCATGGCATGTCCTTCAACAATTGAAAATATCAAATTATATTAAATTATACAATCGAAAATATTAAATTGTATGAGTTGGCTTAGCTCCACGAATAAGGTATAATTTATTAATAATTGCGACACAAAACAAATTTGTCAAAGAGTAAATTTATCAAAGAACAAATTTATTAAATTTTAGAACAAATTTATGCAATGTAAAAATTAAATTCAAACACTGTTCTCTGAGAACGGTAAATATTTTGAACGAAAAATAGTTGGTCCTCATCACAACCAGGAAAAGCAAATTTCGATTTTATGGACTTGTCTTCAATAACTATTTACTTTAAATGTGGCTTAGATTGTTGTTTCGTATTGGACGTTCGGCGTCTGTTTAGGCAAACGCACCCCTCCTTTTTCCAACGTGCACGTTAAGCGCACATCACTCGCACGTGCACGTCATAGCGCGTGCTACAGCGCGCAGACACCCTCACATACACTACTGTGGAGCCCGACGATGAACTCCCGCGCGCGGCTTGTGCACTGGATTACCGCCCCGTGTCATAATGCTGGCTGGCGTATAAGCTATTCCGGAAGCAATGTTTTTATAGGAGCGCAGAGCGCTCTGAACGCTCTCATAAACCATAAGCCGAATGAAGTGCACTGGATCTTCTAAGCCATGAAAAAATCACCCCCACCCTCTCTCTTTCCGTCTTTCAAGCGTCATACTCGAGGCTCATATGCTTCTATTTTTTTACCAACTGAAAGACAAAAATTACAATACGAAATGATTGGAGTTCTGGGCTATGCTTAATCTGATTGTTTCAAGGAAATTTGACAAGGCTGTTCGAATCTGATGCAAAATCGATATTTAATATTTAGAGCGGGTTGCGAATTTTATCAAATTTATTCAGCATAAAATCCAGTAATCGTGCAAGAATTGCACTACAAATTTGGAAATTACTTCAGGTTCATCGAATAGGATTCAAAACGTTCACATTACATGTTTTTTATATTTATTGCTGATCACTGTAGTGAATAGCACTACAGGATGTTATTGTACCCATCGTGTCGCTATGGCAATCATCACTCACGGTTCTCTGTACGTACTGTACGTTTTCATGCGGCCAAGCATTTTTGTCGGCAAAGTTCTGAATATTTAAAAAAAAAAAATTGTTTTCGAGAATGCAAAAATATTCGTGAAATGAAAATTTGAGCTTTAAGCAAAACGTGGCTTACCGAGTTTGTACGCGCTAAGATTGAACAGATTTTTGGGTTTGATTTAGCTGAATGGGAGCAATTAGACGCATACAAGTACACACTGTGTACATTTATAAAATAAAACTTTAACACAACCGACCGACCACAAGCATGGGCCTGCTACATGGCCCATTTTTGTGGTCGGTTGCTTCTTTACATTTTCTATGTTAGGACCAACGATAATCTAGCAATTATATTTTGGAATTAATTGTTGTTGAGGCTGATGCTTGCAGGCATTAATTGTGTCGTTACATAATTGAACACAAATATTTTAATATTTTCGATTTTCGATGGGCGTGCCAGCAATTGATTAAATAGTTTTTAAGATATTACCGATAAGCTCACAAAATAAAAATAAAAATTGAGCAATTTTGGTTTTGGTAACTCCAATCAAACATCAGTTCCTGTGTACTATTTTGTGCTTCATATAATATGTGGAAAAAATACTGATAAATCACTATAACTTCACCATAAAATAAATATTGATCGCGTCACTGCACTCACCGCAGCCGAACATACGGCGACTATATTATTATCCGAAAACCACGCCTCACCAGAGTAGCATCATTTCCTTCGGTGATGCTGCGTGTCGCTCGTGCTCTCGTAATAATGGAACGAAGAAAAAAGAATCTCTGAGAAAAATAAGAGCGGCCGCCATAGAAAGAGATTGGATGTTAGTGCCGGCGTAAGAGCCGCTTTAGCATGTGGGCGCCGCCGCCGTCGCCAACCAGAGCTCCTGCGATCGTTCGAGCATAATAAACACATAGAAAATGGGGGGCGGACAGTGGTGACGTCAACGAGACTGAATGCGAATAAAACAAGCGAATATCGTAAAAACAAGCACGTGCGCTTGCGTTAACTGGCGTCCGCCTTTTCGTGTACGGCATGCCCGGACTCGCACGCTCTCCCTTCCACCCTCCCATCACCTCCTACACGCCATCCCTTATTCCATCGCCTCTGCGTTATAGTGCAAAAATTACGGACCAGCCACTTCGCATTCATATATTTTGTATGTGGTCCGTAGAATAGTGGTGCGATAACTTTTTTTTGCCCATTCCTCTCTCGGTATGTCCATGTCGTACAAATTCTAGAAAATGTAAAAAAAAAATAGATTTGTTCAGAGAGTAAGGTTGTTTGGAAAGTCAGTTTCTTCACAGTAAGACAGGATGCCGCGAAACGTACACGACATTTATGCGATAATTTGCTATATTGCAAAAATTTCCAACATCAATTTACTTATCATAGTAAACAGCTACAATTTGTATACTTTTTGTAAGAGTACATTTGTAATTAATTTTTTTATATTTTAGATTATTCTAGTATAACTACCGGAACATTTATAAATGTGTTTCATTTATAAATACATTAGCAATTAAATTTTAAAGTTGGAAAAATTAATTAAATACCTCCATTGCGCTGTGCACTTAAGACGCTTTTCAAATTATTCTTTCTTAACCAAACGTGTGGATTTGCTATAAAAATGTTGTTTAAATTTGGAATTTAAAAATTTATTTTCCATTAGTTTAATGCATTCATTTTGGAAGTAATTAAAATTTCTGAAAAGTAGAATACCTGTGGAGAACATTTGGAGAGCATTTTGTCAATGACGTCACCAAGAGTCGGAGGCGACTCCACGAAACATAACAAAATTTTCATTTTTTAAATAATTCAAAATCGACAATATTCTAGCCTGTGATCTGGTTTCATCGACGTTTCGTTCGCCCCTTCTGTCGCTTTTACCACTCTTTTTTTCTTTATTCAAGCGCACTACTGTTTGTCGCCCCTGCTGGTCTACAAAGCCTGGGAAGCGCAACTTCAATGGGCCGATCGACCAAGTAAATAACCAATTTGAAATTGTTCCGTGCACATTTTTACATCTCGTTTCGCTTTGGAAATGCATTTTACCTACTCCCCAGTTGCGGCATAAAAATTGTACGGGCACCAACGGCCTCTCGGGAAGATGGCGCGACTATCGTCCCCTTCTATCCCTCTTTCTCTTCTTCCCGATGCTGTTACAGATGGGATAAACAAGTCGGTGCCACTGCACCAGAGGCACTCTAAAGAATGAATGCAAAAGTGAGAACTGGAATATTTTTTGTGAAAAATCTAAATCTTTCGAAAAAAGCAGGTAAAAAAAGTGATATTGCTCGTATAATGTGTCCACTGCAATACATTTCGTCGTAAGTCTTTCACAGATTTTACGATCGATTCCCAGCATTGCACAAAAGAAACTGATTCACAAAATGTATCAAACAAATAGATACAGGATATTTATTGACGTGTTTCTGTTAGAACTCCTTACTACTGAAAACAATTTGGATATCTCGCCTGTATCGCCGAAAAATTAGATTCTACTTAAGACAAAGCCGGTCAAGAAAATCGATTGTGTGAACAAAACAAAACGCTGCTGTCACCCGATTTATCGTGCAACCTACTTAATTTAAAGAGAACAGAACTATAGAGACATCTACAGAGTTTGCAGAGTGCACGCTGTTGACGTCTTTGTGACGCGAATTGCACAGAGCGCCGTCTTTATTCGCAAAAGCTCGGGGTCCAATAAAGAATAGCTGGGGGAGTTTCGTTACTGTACAAATGATCTATTTATACAAATGCTTCCACAATGTAACTCAACGTGGCGACGCCGAGGGATCTACCATATGAAATGCACCGGAATACATTTGACCGTTTTTACATTTAAAATAGAAGTGACTTCGCTGTTCTAATATGAAAACAGTCATACAGTACCTTACATTAAATTAGAGTTAATATTTTGTTATACGATATTATGCGTTTACAACGAATTATATTTCGAAACGTTCCATAGCCTCACTGTCTCGAATATACTATCTATTTTTAATTTTCATTTAATTACTTTCCTGGGAGAGACGAGCGACGGGAGCTGGGATGGCGAGGCACCAAGCATGAGCCTCGCCAGCTCCCGTCGTTCGTTGATTTTACATATATAGGTACAAGACGACACTTTATTTGCCGTATATGAACCTATTTCACGGATGATGTTAAGGCCCATGTTTGTGGTCATTCGTGATAGGTAAATGTACAATTCGTTTTTTATTTACTTTTCTATTTAACTAATTTGCTGATATGTTAAAAGTCATATCCCAGATAAAAGCACATTAGTAAACATGGAGATGTCCTTCTACACCAAATTCGATAGAGTAGGCATCCACTCCATTTAATAATGCCCACTTGACCACACGGGACAGAATAATCGTTTTTAAACGCGAACAGATCTGCACGGCTAGTTCGGTACTTTTGAGTTACAGCAGTACTTTGCATTCAAATCGGAATTACGAGCCGGCAAATGTTTTTATTTTCAAAATGAAGAATGGACTTTCATTTATTTTCACAATAACTTGAAGCAGTTCTTCTAGTACTACGTACATCATGGTACATGTATATGTGTATGTCTACAAGCACGCAGACAGTCTACATGCACATGCGCAAGCTCTTACTTTCTTAAATTTCGAAAGCCACCAAAAGAAGAAAAAAAAATCCCTATCGCCATTAATAAATTGTACCGCTAAAAAAATAAATTCGTTTCTAGAATATTGCACCGGTACGGCACTATGGCTGCAGCGAAGTGCAGAATCGTTTCTTGGAAGAATACAAACGGAATAGACAATAAGCTAAAGTTTTCAATTTTGCCACGAAACAATTCAATTCCGAATATAGAAGCACTTTAAGCAAAGAACGTTTTTTATATGCATAAGGGAATGTGTGATGAAATTGTTTCATCAACTTGTTCTGTATACGGAGAAATTCGTACATTGCGCGTATGTGTACTCAGTTATGGAGAAAATTTTGGAAACGCTTTCATTTGCGGTTTGCATTTATTTGTTTTCTCGATCGAGATTCGGCGAAACCTTAGAAAGAATTAGTCAATACTCGTACAAGAAATCGACAAAAAAAGTTTTATTCTGTCGTCTTTAATGAACGCGAATTCCAGATAAACGAGATGGAATTCTTGCAAAAATGTTTAATTGAAAACGAAGAAGTGGAAACGTCTGCATCAAGAAATACTCCTTTTCGCTATATTTTAATTAATTGTAGTAATCGATTCCAGTCCAAATTAAAATTAGATGTACCTGTAAAGGGCACTTTACACCAACCAGGAAGCCAAAATTATAATGCAGCGGGGGAGACTTAATGCTTCCAAGTGGGCATGGGAGTTCACCACAGATGCATCCACTCACCCTACTTGTTTAACTTGTACATCATACGACAAGCAGGCCTGGAAAAGGAGAAAGGCTTTCACATCAGTTGAAGGCATTACCAACCTATAATATGCAGATGACACCACACTCAAGGCACTCTTAGTGAGGGTTATGGAGGGGAGTGAAAAAGCTGGACTTCAGCTCAATCTCTCAAAGACCAAGGTTATGACATCAGGCGAAATAGGTGGCATTGTTGGCACCACAAAGATTAGGATGGTAGACAATTTCATCCTATTAGGAGCAACTATTGGAAGGCTTGGGGGATGTGGACAAGAGATAAGGAGAAGAATTGTGCTGGGCAGGACAACCATGACGGGTTTAACGAAGATCATGGGTGACCAGGACGTGTCTGGTCCCACAAAAGTCAGAATCGTGAAAGCCTTGGTGTTTCCTAAAATGATATATGGCAGTGAGAGCTTGACCATAAGGATAAATGAGAGAAAGAAGATAGACGCTTTTGAACTTTGGTGCTGGCGGCTATTACTGCGCATACCTTTGACTGCAAAGCAGACCAACCAATCAGTCTTAGACATAATTGAACCCAAATGCTCACTAGTCAGTGGTCCTTAAAAACCGATTGCGATATTTTGGGC
>JAUJYS010003120.1:0-13594 GCA_033995665.1 Melogona broelemanni | reverse complement strand
TAAGTCAGTTTCGCTACGCACCCCACTCGACACCGTATTTTCAGGTCGCTCATGTCTTGAACGTGTAACTTAGCCTGATTTTATAAACCATTCTATAAAAGGCAAGAGCAAATTAAAAATTAAATTTTTAATTAAAAAATTATCATTAAAAAAATGTTGAGGAGATTCTAAAGCGCCAAAAGTGCTGCTCATCGTTGATGCTGTGGCACACAAATGCTAACGGCAAGATTCGCTAAATCACAACACTTCCCCCGTTCACCTATGCCACCGTAGGTGTTTATTCCACAAAATAAAAAAACGGGAGTTTCACCTACTGCAGAACGTCTGGAAATCTGGGTCAACGGTAAATTTCTAAGCAAAAAAAATCGTGGGCCACGGCGTATTTTGATATTTTTTTTTTTGCGAGAGGGCACGCACGAGACTGAAAAATCGGTACACTAAACGGTATGGGCTACTGACAAACACGTAGCTGGTTAATAATTTTGTGCAACGCCTGCTACGTGCATTGAGCCAGCGCAGTGTAACTAATGCCAACGGAAGTACGGTTTGAATATTTCGGTGAATCAAAAAGCCTGCTCTTTCTAATTTGTCGTTAAAAAAATTCAGAACTGAAAACACTCCCACCCCTCTCGCCCCGCAGAACAAAAGCTAACCTCAATCCCAGCGACTATAAATAATACAGGCACAATTTTTTTAATTCGGAACTCGCATTATATTCAACGATACCGTTCATTAAATAAGATGGCATGTGTGTCCCACCATTTTTAAACAGCTAAAAAATTTCCCGAGCACAAAGGGTTACTTTTTAGCGCTCTCTTTCTCTTTCAACTTTTTATTACCCATCAACTTTTCAGCTCCATGGAAAATGCATTCTTTTCGAGCTACGTGCGTATATTGTTTATTAAATTAGATGGCATATGTTGCCCTTCATTTTACTAAGCTAAAATTCTCCCCAGCCGAGAGGACTATTTTTTACCGCTTTTTTATTTGTTATTTCAACTTGTTAGCTCTATACGTGCAGCACGTAATGTTCAAAAGTTAAAATTCTTCAGAGCCACGAGACAGCCGCTTGACTTTCTAATTTCGAAAATGCGTTTTTCAGGTTCCGGCGTAACCTATAGTAAGCAAACATGCCGGCAGACAAGGCGTGCTCAAACTACACAGCGGGAAATTTAGCGAACAGTGACGAAAGTGGTGCTTTCCTGGGGGCACTAGCACTCTCTGAACAATCCATGGCGCCATGCTCGTCGAAGGGAACCAAAGTTTTAGGCTCTCTTCGGCGAGCGGAGCGTTTTAATTTGCAGTAAATTTTCGAGCGCATCCGGGCCGCATCGATCGCAACTCATTCCAGATTTTAATAAAAAAGTTGATTGCCTCAGTCTACCACCAAAATTATAATACAAAAATTCTTTTACAAGGACAGAATAAATTCCGGCCAACAAATTTAAAGGCGTAGAAGCAGAAATACATAATATAGGCGCGCAGAAGCAGCATGTCTTGACTGCACAGGATAAAGAGAGCTGCACAGAGCATACAATAAAGCCAGCGAAAACGACATCATGCATCTTGCATAGATGCGGGTTCGATTCCCAACCGAAACCCTCAGAATTTTCTGGAGAAAAAATTTCGCGGCTTCCTTCAGAATGAAAGTAAAACCGTGAGACCCGATCCCCTATGTTGTCAGGTACATGTTAAATATTCCAACCTAAGTCAGAAGCCTAGTCTAAACCAAATTTCAAAATATCAGCCCTAGAGTCTTTGTGACAAAAGCCTCCTTAACAGTACAAAATAAAACTTCTTACTGACCAAACTAAAATTTAACGAATAAGACTTCCGCAATCTACACCTTTTAACCTCTTTGTTTCCAGCGCATATTTTCATTTCCGCGTTAAATGGCCGCAACGGACCACCCCTACAACGAAAGCTAAAATCAATGACACGAGGCGACCTCTAACCACATATATATTTCCACGCTAACAATGCACGAAAGTGGAATCGCCAAAAGCCGCCACGAAAATCATGGGACGCCGGCGAACACAATGCAACTTTCCGTTGCAAAAATTAATCAATAAAACAAACAGAGCCCATGAATTATCGTGCCTTCAATAGAGAAATTACTGTAGCACTCGCGCCGATATACGTATACATAACCAACCCGTGTAGGAAAATGCAGAATCGAACAATGGTGAGCTGCACACTGAACTATTTATCAGCCATAAGCAGCCCCCATTTTTCCGAATGCGTCAGCCATTTTTTTTCTGAATGCGTCAATTCAATTTCGATTATCAAATAGTTACTTCCCAGCGCTACTCCGTACGTAAACAGCGCTTACACTTTCATTAGGGTCCCACGCACAAATTGCACCCAAACAAACGAAACAATAAATTGAAGAAAAAACCCTCGCTTCACACGGTAAATTGGTCGACTAAATGGCTGTCTGAAAGGTTCCAGCACTAGCGCAAAACTACTCCATCAACTCTTTTAACAAGAGTGGAGGTGGCAAGGTAAGTGGTAATCGTCATTTATTCATCTTCAGAATATAGTAACTGGAAAATAGAGCATATAGCTGCTTACGAGTTCCGGTACCGTAACAACAGAGGCATCTTCTTGAGATCTCCAGTACATGCAGGTTTTTTTTAAGTCATTGTAGTGCTAATCACTACAGGATTACTGCACCTTCGTGTCTCTATGGATTATGAGGGGCAGGGAAGGGAAGAAGAATGGCAGCTGGTATAGCCAGGCTGAAGGATCCACCCCTAAGCTCTGGACTCCCTAATAGAAGCTCAGGGGTGACACCAGTACCGCGGCTCGTCGAATAAACGAGAGCCTTTGTCGGGAACCGAATCCGGGACCGTCCGCATTACCGACTGGACTAGACGGCCGGTGTTGGGTTCGTTCCTTTACAAGGGAACCGGTTCCAGTTCCCGTTCCTCCAATGATAAAGGAACCAGTTTCCGTTCCATTTCCTACAGAAATTAAACCCGGGCGTTCATACGTACGTAGTTCCTCTTCAAAAGAAACCTGGAACTTTTCAGTTCCTTCCATTAAAAATATTGTTTCAATTCCTTGACATCATAACCTTGTGTGCAAAGATAAATAAAGATTCCCACGCACTATTTGTTTTCTTTTCGCCATACGGGGACCACATGGAAACGGGAACAGATCTAAAGGCCATATGCCGATTTCAGGACACCGTCGGTCCCGCTGTCGATACACTTTGAAAAACCGTACTCTTAGAAACTTAAAGGTTATAGCAAAAGGAACTCTGTAGACAGAAAAAGAACCCCGTTACAGTTCCTCAAAAAAAGGAACCAGGTCCCGTTCCAGTTCCACAAAAATTTAAAGGAACCCTAGACTTTCTTAAGTTCCTCAGAAAATTAACCAGTTTCTAGGAAACTGAACTTTTCCGTTCCGTTCCTACCGGTGTTCCACTGCGATCGAAGAAATCATTTTCTAATTATTCGATTTTTATTCATATTCATGCGATGAGCCTTTCATCAAAACTCATGAAGTGTTTCGTTCAGACGTAGGTCTCGGGAGTATTGTGCACTCTGTAATTGATCAGCGACTTTCCACTTTCCTCGAAGGAAAATGCAATTTTATCCTCGAGCCAACTATTTCATTATTTAAAATTGGCATGCCTCGCGATAAGATATCGATGAGCGCGGTAAGAAAACAATCCTAAACTGTAATGAGTGGCTTCATTATTACGTCCCATATTGTGCTATATCCAAGTCGCGATAAAATTGCTCAGAGACGTGCCACACGGTAAACCTATTGTAATTCCAACGCGGTGTGATTTCAAACCAACGTTACAGTTTATTTTTATAGAGACTTGAAATTCGGCCGGAGAAAAAAAGTGCACGCAATCTGCTAGACCGACTCACGTTTCCCCTCTTTATCACAAATTAATTATTTTTAACCTGTTCCACTTGGCGGTTGAAAAATCACCCCTTTTGAAACACCAAAAATTAAGATCAAAGCAAACTCTATGTAGAACGACAACCAACCAACCGAGAAGTAGAAAGAGGTAAAAATCACGAATAATCTAAACGTTTGATCGTACGCGGGATAAACAACAAGAAAGAAGAAAAAAACGTGAGACTCCAATTTTTCTTAATCACATTGTTCCAACCTGCGATCTCGGTCTCTCGGTTCTCGCCGATTCGAATCAGTGACTCTTACCTGCAGATGGTTCGGCGGCGTTCCTTGTGAAGCCGGGTTGAGTCTGGACTCGACGCTCCTTCCGGATCCGCCGGTGGCCACCGCGCCTCGTGACTGATGGTGATGATGATGACCAACAATCTGCGGCGCCGGGAACGTCTCCCGCCTCTCCTTTTTAACCGGAATCAACAGATCCCCCTTGACCCGTTCCTTCTTGGCGGGAACCTCCTGCGACTTCCTCTCCTGCTTGACCGGCGCCTCCGTCACCTTCCGTTCCGACTCCGGCTTGGACGACAGCGGCCTCGGCTGAGCCGACAGCGCCCGCTTGGCCTTCTGATGCACGTACCCGTTCCCGTTGTTGTTATCCCCGATGACGTCGTGTCCACCGTTGTTGTTGACGGTTCCATTGTGGTGCTGGAGATGCGCCTGATTGCGGCGGTTTTTATCCCCTTCGTCAGTGGTGGTGGCGAATGACCGGTTGTCCACCGGCAGGACGTCCCGGATGCTACGGCCGGCCGGGCTGGGTGTACCGGACGGCGAGTTGATGAGGTCCTCCGAGGATGAAGAGGAGGCGACAAAGCGGGACGGCGTGGCTGGACGGCCGCCCGACGCAGGACTGGCCGAACGTCCCAGCAGGCGTTGGTGCTCCACCGGCGGCGAGGCCACGTTGACGATGACCTGACTGCGGATGGCCGGGGAGGGCGCTCGGGGGTCGGAGGTGCCGTTGGTGGAGGAGGGCGACTCCGAGGAGGACCGGTGTCCACGGTGGTGGTGATGGTGTTGTTTGGCGGATGGCACCGGCGAGGAGACGACGGCCGACGACAGGGACAGCGCCGGCGACGACGCCGAGCTGTTGAGCACCGGTCCCGGCTTGGGCGACTCCCCTATGTGGTTTTTGGAGATGGCGGTGACCACTAACTTGGGCGAGGAGTTAGATACGTTTAGCGTGGCCGTCATCTTGGGCGACGACGACGAATGGCTGATTGATGTCTTAGGGGAGGAGGTGGCGGTAGTGCTTGTTGGCGCTGGTTGGTTTAGCACGGTGGTGGAAGTGGATTTGGGAGAGGAATCGGAACTGGTGTGGAGAACGGTAATGGGAGACTGCTGGCGGGAGTTGGAACCGTTGGACATGGTTGAATCCGGTTTGCCGTTAGCGGTGGGGGCGGGTTTGGGAGCGGAGCGCGGCGGTTTAATGCTGTCGGCGGCGCCCACGTCGATGGCCTCGAACCGGAAGTGAGGCAGGCGTTTGGAGCCGGTGGTAGGGGCGGCGGAGGCGGGCGCCACGGTGCCGCGGTGACCGCGCAGAGAGCGGGCGGCCGAGGCCAGTTCCTGCGCCGAGGAGGCAGAGTGGCGGAGCTGGGAGGGAGCGGCGGCGGGGGCCGGTAGGAAGGCCGGGCCGACTGAGGCGCAGGAGACCGAACGGCTCTTGGCGTGCAGGAGGAGGGGGCGGCGGGGCGGTTGGGGGGCGGCGGCCGGCTGCTCAATCTCCTGCACGTAGTTGGCAGGGGCGTAGAAGGGTCGGCGCTCGCCGTCGCGGATGACCTGCCACCAGTCGCCGTTGGTCTTCTTGAGCAGGAGGAACTCCTCGCCCTCGCGCATGGACACCTTCTTGCCGTCCTCCGTCTCGTAGTCGAAGTTGTAGAGGGCGTGGACGTACATCTCGGGCGGGCTGGACATCATGGTAGCGGTGGCGGCGGCCGTGGCCGTCATTGGCGCTAGTGGCGGCGGTAGCGGTCAAAGAAGTGGCGAGCCCTGTAGGAAATAAAAGAAAGAAGGAATAATTGATTACTACTCAATGAACTAATAATTAAAACGTTTAGGAGGTAAAAGACAGTTCATGGTATGTTTGATGGGTTTTATTTAAGTCAATAGCGCACATCCTAAGCTATGCCGTTTGCCATCATATTGCCAGAGTTAGTGCTTTAATTGGGAGTGCTGAATCGATTATACCCTACTGGAATCCAGTTAAAACACGCCTAAGGAAATGCGGCGGTGTATGTTTGCGCCCGGCATAAGTGATGTGCAACGCAGCACTAATGCAGGATGTTTCAATTATTATTTTTTTTTTATTTATTAACACACGCGTTAACGTGAGTTAAAAATGAAACCGGTAAAAATTAATTGAACAATGAATGCGGCGTTGTGTTTATTGTCTGAGTGTCCGACTCAGTTAATGTGTAACTTGAACGCTGCACTGAGAATCCAAGTCAGCGATGGATCTAAGGCGAGCAGTGTGAATCCCGGCATCCAATAAACTCTTTAAAAAAATGTCTACAACTGATAGTTAATTTTTTTTAGTCTCACCATTTAAGCAATTTTTGTAATAACACCATTTTTTTCAAATTCTCCGGACTTCTAAAATCATTTTTCAGTTGGCCGACCTGTTATTCATTGATCATTTCGAACACGGGCAAATGTTGCAGCAATGTAGCCGTGGGGTGCCATCTATCGGCTGTCTTTCTCAACAGTCACCCGCAAATCACTCACTAGAGGGCACCACTTGTCTGCAGATTGTCGCGTCACGCAAGTGTGACGGGAAGAACAGCTGATTTCCCGCGTCGCTGACGCACCTCTCACACCCACCACTGACGCGAACAAGACGACAGACAGAACAGCGTCGGAAAAGGAAAATCTCTCCAACTCCAACCCGCATGCGCGTAGCGCAACAACAAAACGGAAACTAGTTCGGCAAAGCGCGCACCGAATAATTCGCGTGCAACGCGTGTTCCCGTCACGCACGCGTGCAACTAGCAACGTGGTGACGTCACGGAACAATGACGATGCATGGGTCGGATGAATGAGCACCGACATAAGGCCCCCGTCAAGCGATGACGTCCAACGAATGCGCAAGATATTGGGCGACCGATTCGCCAGATTTATTTTCTTTGCGCTTGACAATGTCATTTTTGCGACAGTCTTATATCAACATTGGACAACGAACCGCTTGGTGGCACCGAATACAAATCGGTCTTGATAGTCACTTTGCTAAAGGATCATACAATTTCATGTCGTTCAGACTCAAGATGCACAGTACAAACAAATTATGACGCAAGCACATATAAAGGGAATAAATTGTTTTGACTAAAAACTAGATGGAGCCACCTACAACGTACCCGTTCAGCAAAGAACGTTGTTGAACTAAAAATATACCTGCGCACAAATTGAGTAATTCGATGCCAATTTGTTAGTGGGTGCGTGCGCACGTTTATTATTTAATTACAAGGATCGACGATAACGTTAGATAAAAATGACCCTCAGACCAATTACCCATCGATTGTAAAATTTAAAAAAATAAATATTTTCTAGCATTGCCCAATTTGTTTTTGCAGCAACGATTCATTGAACTTTTTTATTATCAGCCATCCAATGCTGTTTCGCAAAAGATTTTGTATAGCCCATCATTTAGAATAGCCTATTAAACAACGCCATTTTTATTCCGGCAATAAATTATCACAGACATAACTTACACACATAAACCTACGTGTACGTTATTCATATTGGTCTGTTAACGTCTTGACACATGACAGTGTATGAATACCTAAAATCGTTAAAGAAATGACAGCACTAAAAAAGGTGGTTAATAGGCTAGCTAAGGAGGGGGGAGAAAAGATAGGAGGCATAAAAATAAATTTAATAGCTATACTGTATATCTCCTTCATAATTTGTTCTACACTTGGCTAATGTAGTTAACAATTGAGAAACAAGACATTTTCCATGTACAATATTATTTAAGCTATACCAACAAATCATCCACCAAACAGCCGCACTAAACGAATTAACGCAGGAAAACATTTTTTACGAATGGGCGTTTTATGAGTAGATACGAGCATCAATATGCTTTGCAACAAATAGAAATCGACAAAAACAACTCATGGTAGTCATTTTGCCCCATATTAGTAGAAAACGTCATCGGTATTCCACGAAATTATTTATCTTGCTCGGTTATTATACTTTGTGATCGATTAGACGACACGATCAAAGTCGAATCGACGTAATCGCGATCGAACAATCAAAACCATTTTTTTTTTCTTATACGTTATCCGAGTCATGCTGAATCTCTCAAATTCAGTAGTCTTATTTTTTAACAAAATTGCAATTTTGAAGGCAAACACGTATTCAATTATTTGTGTTCGCCATTGAACCTAACTATTGCTACGTTTCAAAAACTAAAGATATTTCAAAATGTGTCGCGGCACTTTTAATACAAAACTATCTAATCTAATAGATAATACTATACTAATCTATGCAGGTAACGCTTAATCAGTCGAATCTCCATTCACCGCTAGGGGCGTTAAGAACACTTGATGAGCGACAATTAAAGACAATCGGCAGTTGTCCAATTATCGATCTAATATAGGTGCAACGAACGACCTGCACCAGAGAGCACCAATAACGGTGCCAAATAAAGCACAGAGGGAATAGCAAGGTACATCCTGAAGCCAATATTGACCTTTCGTTCGAATGTCTGGAAATAAATAGGGATTGTTTGGTATTAAGGTTGTACGACCCACTTTTAAACGAGCTAGAACAACAAATCGAACGCGCTAAAGACGCCTGCTTGCGTCATCACCTATATGCGCATGCGCACTACAACAGGCCCACAGCAGGTAAGAGTTCATTATGGAAGTGTCTGGGGATTTGCATTACCAAATTGGCTCCACAAGTCACCGCTACATTTCCCACGGTTATTTTCACGTTCGCGCGTTAATTGCGCATAGACTGTGTCGCCCCCACTCGGAGGAGGGACTTTCAATGCCTCAATATCGACCCAGCAGCGGCTCTAATATTTCGCATTTCTAATCAGGAAAGACGGGTAAGCGAGCTAATAAGTGGTAGAAAAAACGCCTGACATCATTAAGGCGATGTACACCGGGTTTTCATAAGTTTTCCCACCATTCGCTAATGTTCAATGTAAAAGCAGGAAACCGGGGCTTATAAAACGATCCCAATAAGGGATACATGGAACAGGTGCGCAGCAGGCAAACGAACAGGTAGACTCTCCTTCGACCCGTCTTCCGCTCCTTTTTTCTCTCCCCAGCCAATCCCTTTTCCTCTCGCTCTCCGTGAGCCGACTTGAAAAAAAAAAATCAATGTCTCGCATCCTCTGCGGTTCAAACTCAAGAAACGAGTACGACAGTACGATAGTACGAGTACGAGCAAGTCAGTAAAGCGACAGATTTCTGGTGCAACTCTCCCCTGTGTTCGATTCCCGGCGCGGGGTCTTGTTTATTTGATTTTGGTGTATTGTTGAACTCTCCGACAGTGTCAGTGTAATTCATTCGACGCAGTTTTCAGTCAAAAAAAGATTGATTAAAAATTATGCAAATTTTTTGTTCAATCTGAATTGCAAAATAATTTAACGATTCAAATTTGGCTATTTGTAATTAAACTTTATCTGAAATTGCTTACACTAATCAATAAGAAATTAACAAAAACACGATTTGTAGATACAGACACATTAGTCTCTACGCAAATTCAATGTTCATCTCTGGTATAATTGAAGGTTTATGAGCACGAAACAAATTCACAAACTATTTGCGATGCGATTTAAATTATATGCATCGTATGTTTGTGAATTTATTTCGTACTCATAAACCTTCAAAGAAATTAACACACCGCGAATCCGAATCTATGAAACACGTCCGCGCGTTAGAGCCTGGCGTTTCCAAACCCTAATCAGAAAATTGTGACACCGGACAAGCCAAGCGTGCACGCAGCGATGTGCACAGGTACACCGTCTCAGCACGAAGCGTTATTATTTGCAACTACAGCAATTACATGTATCGGACAAAGCCAGACCACTTCCGGAAACGAGGGAAATTACGCTCGCATAAAAAAGAACGAACTTCGTCATCAGCGGGCAAACCGGATGCGATCGTCCACCACCGGGGAATACATCGTTTTCATGGCGAAATTTCATAAGTTCTTCGGGGCACCCTATGCCACCATTATCAGGCTAACTTTAGATGTGGCGTAATATTACATGGCAAATTCGGACATGTCTCAACACGCCACCTGCTGGCAACTAAATCAACTAGTTTCGAGCAATTTATCCACTCGCTGTAATCGGCAAGTAACAGCAATATGCCTAGATCCAGCTAACCAGCTATACCCATTTTAATTGGCACAGTATGGCGGAATCGCGTCCTTTTCAGCATCGTTTTACTCCGAGTCGTGACAGTAATTCATTAATTGAATACTTATTCATGGATTTAAAAAAAACCTAAAAAGGAAGCGTGAACAAAAATGTGACAGGAAACGGCAACAGAAAAAAAAATAATAATAAGTACATTTTAAAAGAATTCTTAGATAATTATTTTATTAATTTATACAGTACGCGGTTATTGAGGTTATTGAAGTTTTAGTATCACGATATTACAACAGGTCCTCAATAAACTGACTTAAATACGCAAGCGAGCTCCTAAATAGTTCCCTAGTATCAGTAATTGATAATGACAACGCCATCGACTGAGCAACTGATGAAAACCAACGTTTGGAGTGATACAGTCAAATACGCTACAAGAAGCTAAAACGCGCCAAAACGACGTCTTTATTTATCCTATTTGACATGATATCAGGATGTTATCAAGGTGCGTTCGAGAAAGGAGAGGCAGTCAAACTCGAGTCAAGAACTTAAATGATTGAATTAAATTATAAAATTACAAGTAATTCTCTAAATGATTTGCGTTGAGCTTTGGAAATTTCTCATGATAAGCTGCCTTTTGGTGTCGCGGAGGACCTGAATTAAAATCTCGCCCGCGCAAACAGCAAAATGAACGACGGCACAAAGCCAACCAACCCAAAAAAACAAACAAAACAAAAGCAACAAAAAAAAAAAAATGGTGCACGAAAACGGAAACACCCCTCAAACACAACACAAAAAGGTAAACAAAATTCGAACAAAAACGACTCGTCGAAGGTTGCCCCGGCAATATAATAACAATTATTTGTTCCCATTTTTACCACCGCCACAACAATCCCTCCAGCGCTCCTCTGAAACGCGGCCAAATCTTTTCACGCGGGCCGCCACCATACACAGTGTACCCATTATAGGTGGAGTTCTATATGGAGTGTTGCTCCGCATCCAAAGCCATCACTTTGATGCTCCACTGGGCATGCGACTTGTTTTTAGCCGATGCTGAATAGAGATAATATGCATGTGTATGTACAGGTGTTGGACAAAATATTGGAAACAACTCTATAAGGTGCACAAACGGATCTGTTTCCATTATTTTGTTCAACCCCTGTATATACGCACGCACAAGCTATGCACAAACACAATAGCACTCTGGGTTACATATTCTTGTATGCGGGTTACACGTAATTCACCTTTATTCATGTGCGCGCCGCTAACGCCACCTACAGGTATATGATGGGCATGCACGACACAACGAGGGAAAAATCGCGGCAACACGCTAACTGCCAAGTTGAGCATCACGAGATGAAGTCAAATAAGTAAATAGGCGAAATTTCGTTATACGCTCCATAGATGGTGTTACATGAATGCGTACACGTATTGTAGGTGAACATTTTTTTAGTCGGGGTAATTTCATTTGAGCCGAACGTCAGAAACGCTAATTTGATATGAATTGTGAAAATCAATTTTTATTGGCTTTTCTAAAAAAACAATGTTACCTGGTCGGAGTTTTTCTGCTCTCTTTTCTTTTGTCTTTTTTTAGTGGTGCCCCCCAAATAAACAAGTAGATGAACGCAATCTTGAAATGATTTATTGGTGGGGGACCAAATAGGATTGCCCAGACGCTACATCCTAATTTTATTGTTCACTAGAGCGAAAAATTTCCTTCACCACTTAAGCTATACTTTGACAAGGTGTCTGGATAAAATGGGTATGTGATATGAGCATTGCGCTTTAACACCAGTTGGCGCTCATTTCGCCATGTGGCAGGCGAACATCAAGTTACAATTTTCGCAGCAAGAAGCGCTCAATGCGGGATGATTCAGAAACGCTATTCGCTGGATATACCCCATTCATATTTGTAATTTCAACTTCATGACGATAACTTGTGTGGGGAATATTCTTTCCTACAATTGAAGCTCTGCGCGTCACCTGACGTCAAGATGGTGTCCAACTAAAACTGCAATCATACATTTTCATGCGCCCCACTAAATTTACGGCAATACTTGACACATGTATTGAAATAAGCCATAAAAAACCAAGACGATATTGCAGGTAGAGCTGAGGAGTCTGCCATTACATTACCAACCATATCGAAATGTTTAGACCCAATTCATTTGCAAACGTTTTCAGTATGTGCAATACAGCGGCCCGTGGTGATCCGGCATCCAATTAAATCACGGGGCACGGAATTCATAACACGCGACCAAGCACATGTACGAGCTTATCAGCATGTGAACGCTCTAAAGCGTAGATCTGCATAATCAAGCTCAGAAGCTGCTGGCAGGTCAGATGAAGGATGATACAGATTTTAATTAAGCAGTAATAGGCGCTGTACGTTTTTTAAGTAGCATGGCAATGTGTTTTGATGCACGGATATGCTTCCCCGGGCGACGTCCCACACGACACACGTTTTTACGAGCCTACATCTTGAGACGGGCAAGTGAAGCAACCTGTTCTTACTTCGTCGCAACAAGCACAAAATCAGTGTCAGGCTCACGTTGTGCTTGAACACTGCACGGCGCTGCGATCGTCAACGGATTACAGGGGGCCTAGAGGGTTTCGGCGAATATCGACTACAAAGGCACACGAAAACAATCACATTTACGTTTTACATAAAATTTCGCTACTTGTTTTTTAAAGTGCGTATGTGAGCCTAAACATGTCTTTTCATAGTGAGAGGCGAAAATCAAGAAATACTACTAGCATATTTAAAAATTAATAAAATTTTATTTATAGAAGCGCAAAAAACATGAGTAAACATATTTCTGTGATGAGTGAACTCTATTAGAAAGAATATTAAAACATAATGAAAACATTTTATTTAATTTAAGAGATGACTTTTTTGAACAATCAAATAATACATGTGTTGAGAAATCGAACGAACCGTTACTCAATTATTTTAATACTATTTTCGAATATTGTGTATTTATAAATGAGTTTGCCAGACTCTGTTCGTCTATTTTCTTCAAGGCTGTTCCTCTGGGCCACGTTTCTTTACCTGTTTGAACTAAAAATAAGTCCAATCTCGATGTCCCAGACGTCATTTATTATTACTAATATTTTTGTGGATTTCCAACCCACACCCATTATTGGACAGTATACAGAGAAAAGTATTTTTAGAATTGCTTCGCATGATACGCCTGCTTATATTCCATACATGTAGTAACTTGAACAAAATTGTTAAATTGTCTTACGAACCGATGGCTCAGTGGGTATGGGGACATGCTACGAAGCCTACGGTCCCGGGTTCGATTCCCGGCGCAGGCTTTCGTTTATTCGTTAGCCTGGGGT
>JAUJYS010003119.1:0-13595 GCA_033995665.1 Melogona broelemanni | reverse complement strand
GCCCAGTTGGAAAGCACTTGTTCATGGCGTCACCAGGAATCGGAAACGACTCGACGGATCATAACAACAACAACAAGCCACTTGCTGGTTTCGAGTCGAGGACTCATAAACCAATTGATCGAAACCACTTCAACTACAAAGCTGAATTTGACAGTCTGACACAATCATACAAGATATTCGTTCAACATATTTCATTTCTATGCCACATCCATTGGTAAGCTATAATACAAGCGCCTCTCAATTACTGTACATGTACATGTATGTTATGCTAAATGCCCAATATTTGCCGCGCACGTAGTATGACAAATAACACGTGACAACTATTGTAATACAGATGTCCTCGTATTAATGCATGTACATAGGTATTGAGTGAAAGGCAAACAAAACGAAAACATGATTGGAAAAACTAACGTTCGAGAAACTAACGTCTCATAGTCATTCTAGTGCAACTAAAGAGGTGCGCAAGTAATTAATGACGGCATCGCAATTAAAGACTTTTGTCAATAGTGCCGCACCACTTGAATGAATTACATTCGGGACTTTGAAAGAATACGAAGACGAAAGGTGGTTCCCCCGACTTTGTACATTGGTGGCGCCACGGTTGCCACCGTGTGGTAACTTCTTCTCTTATTTGAAGAGAGACTGACGAGCTCGTTAACCTCCAATGCAGTCTAGCTGTGAATGAGCACTTATTAATTCTTGAGTTTCAAGAAAAAAATATTGACTTGTGACGCTAGAAAGTTCGCTAGACCGCCTTGTTGACTCTGCGCTTGTTCGCTGGCTCGCAATAATCTAATTTAAAATTGGTTTTGGTTTTTTAGCACAAATATACATGTAGAGTCTGTAGCTGGAAGGGATTGTATTGAACATTTTTTGTAGCTGTTTATAAGCTACTGCAAAATGATCTTGTTTCTCCTGTAACACAAATAACTGAAAATAAATTGGAATTTTTTTGTATGACTGTTAAATAACTGATTTCTTTCTTGAAGAGTCGTTTTGGCCGGCGACACAACATTTTGTTTGCTGAAAGACCAAAATAATATTTCGATCCAAGAAGGTTTCGAGTGCGCAATTTCTGAGATGCACTTAAGAGCAGATCACACTTCTGTAAATCGCTTTTAATATTTGATTAAATGATCAGTAATCAAACCAGCGCGTAAATTCAGACAGGGTGTACTTCGATAAACTTACGCTTACAGATGTATTGAAGAAATTCACCTATTTCTATAAACTTACGCTTGTTGGATAAATGCACTTTTTGGAGTATAAATATAATACGTAAAAAAAAAAGAATAAACTTTCGAAGATATAATTTGTGTATCTGGAAATATTATTTCCAGTCAACTAACACATAGTGACTGTCTAGTCTCGAGTCGAGATGAAAGAGGTCTCGTCACGAAATTTCCAAAATCATCTCAAAAGCGGGCAATCGCACAAATTCCCCGGCCGCGAATTTATCCCAAAAACGGTCGAGACAGCGCGCGCAATAAATAACGGAACGAGCGGGAGACTTACTTAGACGTATCCTTTGTGCAGTTCCAGCAGAATTCCATACACACTCATCTGCGAAAGAGAAAAGAGAGAAAAAAAGAAGAAACGGTTGATTATACAGTAGGGCCACCGTTTTAAATGGGGAGATAATTTGATTAGCGAATCATCACTGATTCGTTCGACGATCCCGCGGGAATTCGAAACGTGCTGAATAATAAATGATCTTTATTAAGAAGATTTAAGTTTCTCTTGGCTAGCCCGGCTGCCGCCACTGCCGTCTCCGCGCGTCGGCGGTGACTCGCTTCGCGGGGTGTTTCGCGGTGGATTTTGCGGGGTTGGATCCGGGTGAAGGCGGGGTACCGAGCACCAATTATCTCGATTCCATTCCGCCGCCACCCAGCAGGCATATAAATACATGTGTATATATGGACTAGTAAATTTTCCCACTAATTCTCAGCGAAACAACGTTAATATTATCGCCAATAGGATTCGTTTCGCACCACCGTCGCCTACGCGAATGAAAAATCGACGGTACTGTGTAACCGCATTAGGAAGGTTTTTGCAAACTTTGTGAACGAGCATTTGAAAAGAAAGATAAAACTACTTATCAAACGATTCTAGTTCAGAGGTTTTTCCGCCGGAAAAACAAGAACGTAAATTTCTAACAATGAAGCTGACGTTCACCATAAAAAAATGCAAATTGGAAAAAAACAATTTGGGGTCAGAAACAGCTTCAACGATCAATTTTTTTTACTAGCTTACTTCTGGGTGGCGTAAAATTCGATAAACCAGTACGTACAAAAATAGTATTACAAAAGAGTTTATGTTGCAACAGAACAAAACATCAGTTGGGGGAAAGTTGGATGAGGCTATTACATAGGAGAGGCGACTTTAATATTCGTAACTGCACTAAATAAATTCTAAGATTTATGTTCACTGAAACCAAATATATAATTACATATATATTCATAAAGTGATCATTTTCGAAAAAAAGGTGTAATGATTCTAAACAAAACCAAGTTAGGATGAGATCGACTCATTCATAAACACTACCGTAATTAAAATTCGGAACTAATAACAAGTAAACAGGAGATGCGAGGAATTTAATAATTTAGTACGTTGTCACGGTCTACTTATACTGCCTCGTTGCCATAACACTAGAGGCAAACTGCAAAGTACACGTACATACTCGATATCCCCACTCTGAAAGTCTAATTGATTACACACGTCCGCAGTCACCGCATTTTGTAACCCGATTGTATTCCTCGCAAAGTGGAACTCAAGACCTGGTTGACTTGTGAGAACTGTCCGCGTGGTCGCGATTGTTTTCATCGAGAGAGCACAAATACACGAGAGTCGTCCCTTTGTTTTGCGGGGGGTACAAGCAATTTATCCACGCACGCGCGCGCGAAACACGCTCTTCTCTTCGCTATACACGCCAAGAGGCCAGAGCCAGGCAGCAACTACAACAACACTCCGGACACACAATGACTGCTCGACGGCGGGACAACAAACAAAAGCCGACGAAAGCTGGACCCACCAACCAAGATAAATGATGCATGCGCGAATGACCCGCTCGGACGCCAAGTGGGCCCACACTCGACGGTGTTTCTGGTTAGGAGAATGTGGAGAATCGTCGTTGAAAGCGTGGGAGCTGATCCTGTTCTAGTTCAATTAGGTATTTTACTGGTCGAGCCCCCATTAACGTAGCTCGTGTTTTGTTGGCCAAGTTTAACGATCGGTGAAATCAACCGAATATAGAAATAAATATAAGGGTCAAGAAATATGTGACCAAAAAAATTACAGAAGGTGCGCAGTACGACCTGTCGTAGTCCAGTGAGGTGCGGCGGTCCCGGGTTCGAATCCCGGCACGTACACTTATTTATTCGTTCCCGGGATACTGGTGAATATAACGTATTGCCATATTGTCTGTGACATATTGCCATAGAAAAATGAGGGGCATAGGATCTCTTGCAGTACTATTCATTAGTGATTGGAATATAAGAGCCCTGTACCCATTTATTGCCGATTACTTTGAATGTTTGGAGCTCCAAGAGATCCTCATCTCTCAATTTTTTGCTCGGCGCACTATGTCTTATTCATGGTCAGACCAAATAGTACGAATAATGAGGTGCAAATGTCAGTAGAAACTATTGAATATAATAAAATATGAAGAGTAAGGAAACCGTACGAAAGCAAAAATATACAGGGGGAAAATATAAACATGGAAAATAAATATGAGGAAAAGGTACCTACGACAATTTGTTTGAGGATGTAACACGTACAATGAGAAAATAGCACATGGACAAAGTGAGAAAACAGTACGAGGCGAATGTATCAGGAAAAAAGCACGAGCAGATAAGGTGAGCTTACAGGAAGGATACGCACGCATCAAATTAAATTTCACAGGCCAAGGCCCAAACAGGAAATTCGAAAATTGCAGTCGATATGCGTTTCGCAAAAGAGGACACGTATCCCCTCCGGTAGCTCCGAATATTGATTGCCCCGCGCGCGTAGCGAAAGCAGAAAAAGCGAGTCGATGAAAAGCGTCGATTGTTCACAATGACCGATTGACGCGAACGCACGCGCCCCCCGTATTGTGCAATTTCAGCGCATGACCACGTCGTACACGCACCAACACTTTAACGTGGTGAAACGAAACGCGAGCGCGCCATGAATCGGCACAACATCGAGACATTGTTAATTAATGCTGGTGCCGGCGTATAGGACAGAGGAAGAAAAAAAAAATCTAAACCAGATTGCGAGCATTCCTAGCTGACGCCGTCACATACCTTCACGAGACCCCGTAGACTCGAAAATAACAAATTGGGCTTAGATTTTACGAATTGTTTCAAATAAAAGGCGCAACGTCAAAATGAACGATGGCTCAAAAGAGTGAACTGATTGAATTTATTTCACAAGTAAACGTAACAGGAAACTTTACCCCGGTAAATCCGAGATGAATAAGTTAAATTTTGCAATTTAAAAATACTGCTCAATTTTTCAATTTAAAAAAAATCAGCTCTATTTAAACGTCCAGTCATATAGGGGTCTTAGGAACTTATATCCCTCCCCCTCTTCGATAATACAATATCCAGGAAAATAGTTGCTCCCGTCAACGAGGGTCATTCACAAAAACCCATCCATACGACTAACCTATAATTAGAAAATAAATTACTGCAAATAATTATTTCGGTGTACTTGTTCCGAGAACTTTACGAATGTCCCTCACCGGCTCGGGTCGCACGAGCATCTATCGCCGATGTGTAGCAGCAATTTGTTTACACAGGCGATGTTCCGTGAGCGCGCGTGCCGTTGTCACGAAGCCACACACAAACACGTCACAACAAAAGAGAGCTGGAAAGCAATTATGTGTCCTGGAGCAGTATTGTGGGCATGACAGGCTTCCTGCAGCACGCACGATGAACAATATCAGTATGTTCAGTTCCGCGGTTGGGGATGTTATCCATTCTAGATAGACCCTTCCACATGCGATTTTTAACATTGCCCTAACCAATAAACCTATAGGCTACGTGGCAGTCGTTTCCCCCGATGACAATCCTGTTCATTAGTTGACATTGGCAATAAACGCCATCTGGGTAATGTACGATAAACATTATTTAAATGTGCAGCAAAAATTAGACGACAGCATGGTCCAATTATAACAAACACGAGTTTAGTGTACAGTGGCTGTCAAAAGATTCAGACCGGAAAACGGCACTCAAAAGTCAAGTGAAATTATATTGCATAATATTGTAATATTATAATATACACTATGACTCGTATCATACGCTGCCTGCCTGCCCAGGTGGTCGCCTGATTTAAATACAAGTATTTAGGCATAATGAATCATAAATTTCCGCTTAGTAGAGCTTAACGGTACTGTGTTTATGCAATATACAAGTGGAAATAGAAAATAATGAAGTCCACAATAAAAGGCCGCAATATTAATGAAATTAAAACTTATCTCAAAATATGTCTGCAAACTTCGTCCAACCGACGTTAGTACATGCGGAATTGGGTCAACAAATAGACTCGCACAATCTACTTGTATATTTGGATTTGCCGAATGTATAAATAACGCCACCAAAGTCTACTCAGATAGCGTTGTTTACAAATCAGCAGTTTAGTTCTAATTTGTTTCTTTCATAATCCTTGGGGCAGTCAAACAATCAATGATTAGAACAAAATGGAAATAAAATAAACTACAAATAATTAATAATTAACAGCAAATATCTCATACGTACAAGCCTGAGTCCCGAGTTGTGAACACCAGTTTGGCGACTATCCAGTTTGGAGATCGACCGATTCCAAGAAACGCTTTGGCGGAATTAGTGGATAGCAAACGGTTTAAATTACATATTCATAATGCATATCTCTCTGGATCGGAAAACCTGAACAAGCAGAGCGACATGAAGCACTTCATCATCACTGCACTGCATTGTACACTACAATTTCAATAAGCCAGGTGTTCCTATACAATAAGCGGGCGTCATTTGCACAATGCCAAAGCGCCACAGAAAACTAGCTGGTGAAAAGTCGAGCGAAAGTTGCGGGAGAAGTATCGATAGTCGCAACAGTTAATGGTCGAGTCTACAGACTATTGCGATATTCACTACTATTGTACTAATCTGGTTTCAACGTTAGGAGGAATGACAGAATTGAAAAGTCAACATGACATTTTTTTAATGCTTCATTAAAACAAAAGTGTACTGGAGGTTTTCAAAAAAACTTTCATTTACGAACATAACTTTACAGATGGACGAACTACATTAAAAATATATACTGTGGTTCCCATTCATGAATATAAAATCCAGAAAAATAAACTCCATTAAAAAGATATCCTGTTAAGTTATTAGAATTAATAAAAATGAGTGATATCTAGCGTAAATGGAAGAGGAACCATACAAGAGGACTTGTAAAGAAATTCTAATTGCAATGAAAAAACTTAGAACACGAAATTTTACCTATTTTTCAGAATTTTACTACGTTTATTTGCATGGGTTTTATTTTGTTGTGCTCTATTTTGTCGTAGTAAACAACCGCACCGTAGAAAAAAGACATTTACCGTACATATCAAATATTTGTAGTTGCCCCTCTATGTGGTGTTCTCGCAGTCGATTCCCTCAAACTTATAAGAACTCCACATGTTTTCACATTCAAAAAGACTATAAGAAACGTTATGGATTAACTGAATCTGCGTTGGCGTTTCCCAAGTTGACACAGTTCTGCAACAGACTTTCGCGAAATTTATGACAGACCACGGGACCAGTCACAAACAACACACACACACGGCAAACTCAAAGTGGCCTCCACGAATGGCGAGGACAAACAGTTCTACATCTGCTGAAAATCATTAGGAGCCAATTAATGAATGGACCATGCTTGTTTATCGATGATGATGATGATGATTCCAGTGCGTCCAAAGGTGAAAGGCGTCAAGCAGAGGGGGAAAAAACAGTTATGTTGTGTTCGTGAATACAGATTACGGCAGGGTGGTCCGCAGAAAAGTAAAGCGAACGAACATTGCCTGACGATAATGAAGCCACGAGAATAATTATGGTATGTACCTGTACTAAACCACGCGGGGAAAATTGCAACAAAGCTCGGCCGACTTAGGTCGTGCGTAAATCACTATCCTGAATAGGGATTCCCTCTATTCGAGCTGTTTATTGTCACTGACTAAACCATAAACCATCTACAGGTAATAATAGAGATAAATGCATGGCCGTATTGAAACCTAAGTTATGGTAAATAAAAACTTTGAATAGAAAAGAGAAAGAAATAAAAATGAAAAGAAGGAAAATAATTTCTTCAGCAATAATTCAATAATTAAATTCATTTGCAAAAATGGATGATTGAATGGATGAAATGGTAGAAGACCGTCGTCTACAAATGTTTCAGAACTAATCTAAAATTAACACTAAAAAACTAAAATTTAAAAAATGCCCCCAATCCATATTTCCGTGTTCAATTTCACCATGGCGCACGCTGGAGTACAGAGTCACTTTAAAATACTGTATCATGTTTTCGGATGTTGTACGCTCGTCATCGTACTTTAACCTCACAATGTTACGAACTCCTACAGTCCTCTAGCATTTTTTTCCCCTTTCCCCCTTATCTATCAAGTAATTAAAATTGTAGATGGCCAAAGCCGGAGAGCACGTAACTAATTTATCCGAAGTGCACGGGCCGCGTGTGCCAGACACATAATTCATTACATTACCAAGGCCGAAGCACAACGACACAATTCCGTCACCGGTCTACTCGTTCTACGGACGATCTCACAGGTGTCGGTACCGGCGTGGCGCGGTACGACCCACCGCTACTCGATCCCGAACGCGAGCGGCGTCGCGAGGGATTCGGAAAATTTGATTTTAACTTAAGCGGACTGGAAACAGAACGAATTCCCTCGGCTACAATTTGCAGTAATTGCGAATACCAATCAAACCGGGGGGCCGCGTCAGGAAAACGCCGAACAATGTGTATCAACGGAGAGAGCTGACATTTACGTATAACGTGGCCAATATCGATCCGAATCCCCCTCCCCCCATTACAATAGAAAGTCTGTACGCGCGTGCGGCAGCAGCAGTTCGCTCGCGATGCGTATTACAATTCCGAGATCTATACTCCGGGCCTCTCCCAAATACACAATTCACCGATTGAAACGATCCAGCTGCTTCGACAAATGGAAATGGACCTCGACACATGCTATATGTAGGCTCCGGGTTTGTAGACGAAGTTTGGAAGTCATTTGGATTAGGACACGCTTCAATAGCAGAAAAACGGCAGCAGCTAATCTTGAAGCTCTTCGATTCGGGGGAACAGAAATAGAGATGTACAAGCAGAATTCAGAACAGAAGCTGATTCCAGGAACCTATATGCACTATACATAATGTTGGTACATTGCTATTAAATTACAGCGAGAGGTTATTCAAGGCCGAAAATGAAGTGCCACTATTGTTCACACACGCGCGTCTGGCAAATTCGATTAGCCGTTCCGAGTATGGAGCAATTCAGACCAACCATCCTTTTAGCGGTAATCCAAGAAAACGCTCTCCTGAGAGTCGCCCCGAAGCCAACCACTTTTCCGCAGACTAAGCAGACTAAAGAAAAAATCAATTATAAAAAATATAAAAAAATAGTCGACCAAAAAGTATTTTTTTCCTAACACTTTCGCTAAGAGCTCGTTGTACAAAATGAAATTGTCACATCTGTATAAGGGTGTCAAAGTAAAGCAACAAAAATTCAGTGATTCGTCGTTTTCTCAGTTCAATACAGTGTTTTCTCTTGATTCATTCAATAATCTCCAACAAGCAGGGCTACAACTGTATAATAAAATGACAGTATAAGTATAAGTATTTTTCGTACACATTCGAAAAATTACTATTTTATTTATTTTATTTATATAAACATTCGAAAAATTACCTGTTGATATATGGCTGAAGGAGTGAGCAGCGTGACAGCATTAGACCTTCGCATTCGCAAATGACTTATGCGATATTTTTCTCTAGTTATGAAGGCTAACCAGCATATTTTAGTCCCAGTCCAATGCGGGGTGACCTGGTAATTTTGGTTAGCTTAGGTAAGAAACTTTAACGCACACCAGACATCGCACAAGTGCGAGTCCCACGGCTTTACTGTCATTCCGAAGGAAGGCAAACGCGTACGAATACAGAAGATCGACCGGGAATCGAACCCACGATCATAGGCATAATAGGTGGACACGTTAACCATTACGCCAGATTACCTCTTAATGTATTCATCAATGGACAATTTCTCGATCAAGTCAGAACTGACACCATGAGGCTCAGTCTTCCAAAGCCCGAAAGCTGGACGGAAACGTTAAAAGTCGACAAAAGAAAAACACTTGGCCGGGGCGATCGATCGAGGGGAAGCGGCATCTCGCGCGGGCGTGGACCGTCTAATTTCATTCCGAGCACCGTGGAACGGTGAAATTTGGAGGCCGGCACCACAGAGTAGTCGTTGACAGAGCCCACGCGCGCGCCAATTTTTTTTTTTGCGCTCTCCCCTCTCCTCATTCATACATCATGATTCGTGAAGCCTTTGAGATGCACTCGTCGAAATATACACACACATAATATATTTAGAAAACTCGCGGTGAGTCTAATACGTCGAGAGGTGCCCCGAGTCGTCCCCGGCAATCGCCGTATTATAATTATGCAGGCGGAACCGTGCGCAGAAAACTCCGCTTTTAATTAACACTCTCTCCCCCCGCGTCACCGGGGATATATCGGGGACAGCTTATACAAATGTGGGGGCCTATTAACCGTACCACTCCCCTACTTATCCACCCACCACCCCTAACCCCCACGAACAATACGGATGGATGAAGAAGACGAGGAGATAGAGAGACAAAGAGTACATGCTGGGAGCGAATTCCATTAGCGGAATGACAAGAAGTTGAAATAAACTATCTAAGATACGGGAGGACGGAGCGTCAAAGAATTTATGTGGGGCGGGCGGGGGATGGTTACTGCCTTAAGTTGGCCGCGCTAGAGCCGCGCGATACTCGAGTGAATAATTACGTAAGTGAGAGAGCGAGAGAGTGAGAGTGAGATTGGCAAAAACTATTTTGGGACTGACGGTAGTGACGTCTAACGGAAGCCGGTGAAATCACGGCTGTAGCGCGGCCGAACCAAAAAACTAAACGGCCTAGAATCGCGTAAGGGACAGGTAATATAGGCCACGTAAGAGTGACAGTTAGTTCTCCATGCTTTTCCCCCAATATTTGGTTAACGCATTTTTCGAAACTGCAATCTTCGACACTATTTATCAGTGTATCGCGATCGAATAAACGAGAGCCCACGCCGGGAATCGAACCCCAGACTGTGATAAGACAAGACAACGGCTGTGATAAGACAAGATATATTCCCAAAAATCTGTCAAATCTCCAGACTTCTTCGACAAATTCGCACCTCGCCTCGGAATGGAAATAAAGTCATGGGACCCATGCCCGAACGTTGTCAGGTACACGTTAAGGATCCCTTCTGAAGTCAGATGTCCAGACAAGGCTAAATTATCAAGTCGCCCCCGAGGAGGGGGGGTGGTACCAATATTCTGTTTAATATAAATAAATATAGGAGAAGTAAATACAATTTATCTTCGTTCCTGACTGGCCATGTCACCTACGCCATGTCACCTACGCCATAATTCCCTCGGGGATGGCTAAGGTACACATCACATCACAACCTTATTTGAACTCGCGTTGAGAATGCGGAGGCGATTGCATACGGTCGCCGAGTCCGACAAGCGAGTTCCCACGAGACCAGAAACCATCCGTCAACAAGGAGAAACTGACATCCGTTAGCTTCACAGGTAAACACGACCTGCTGCATCTTATACAACCAACGAACGACGTAATTGAATTGGAACCAAAGCAACGTCGCTCCCTACAGTTGTATTTTTTACTAACTCTTTCATCCACTTCGAATTTAAGCGGCTACAAAAATCACCGGCAGACTGTGTTTCTTCAATTAGAGCAGCGGTGGCCAAATTTAACGTGGTCGATTCCGTCAAATGGAGTCTCTCCCCCGTTTTCATACATTCCACGTTCTTAATCTACTAAAAGGGGAAGGTGATTTTGTTGGTGATGGTGGTGGTAGCCATCCCGTGGCGATGGGAGTCCGGTTGGAATTGCAGATTGCAGTGGCGAAACGTCGTGTGCCCGAGATTGCATGTAAGCATTAAAAGTTGCTCCGTCTAATCTCGCCAAACTATTACACAATCTGCGAGCAAACACTGGGAGTTAGCGGGGCAGCTAGGCACAAGGGAGGGAGGGGAGTTTTGGTTGTTGGCAGTTGATGTCGCGGGGGAGAGAGGGGGTACTCTCTAACACGCACTGGGAGGCTCATTCGAAATAAGCACTGACTTTAACACACTGTCGATGGATAGCAGAGATCAGTGAACAATAAACTTGCCCCACTTCTTAATTCCCAACAAGCCACAAGTATTGTTGAATCGACGGAGTTCAGTTCATTCATTTCCTTTCCTTATTCTTTCCATTTTGGAAAGTAGGTGAAATATTTTATCCAGTAGCAAACTCAGCTGGTTCGTGCCTGAAACCAGATGTCGGGGGATCGAGGGTCGTGTTCCGGAGACAACGCGAAAAACAAACCCACAATTTCATCTTACTACAAATGTACAAGTAATCTGTTCAATTTAATAATATGAAACAAACTAGTAAATTAAAGCGCGCGATAATTAATTGATAATTAATTAATCGCGCGATAGTTAAATTACCGCGAGAAACAAACCCACAATTTCAGCTTACTACAAATGTATAAGTAATTTGTTAAATTTAATAATATGAAACTAATTATAACTAACTAGTAAATTAAATTAGGAAAATCTAATCATACTAGCAAAATGCTTCTCAATGCCCTTTTAATCGTGTAACCAGTAGATTGCATGTTCGCCTTTTTTACTAGGAAAATTCGCGGCGCGTTCAACACGAACGTTTTGATTGGCCAAAAAACGATTGTTGCCGAGGTAAATGTTACATCTCAGACACGACAATTTGATCAAAATACGGTGAGTAGGTGGGTGTCACTTCGACGGAGCTCGTATCAGTGTTGCCGGTCGTTGCCGCGGCCACTTTATTGCCGAGCAATTAAGGCAAAGCCCGCGCAGGAGGTCCGCGGATATTATTATGGCTCGGCAGATGACGAGGAGAAGAGCGTGCGTGGTCTATCCTCTCTCTCTCGCCATCCCAGGCATCCCCCGAAATAGACACACCACTGTTTACATCTTTCGGCTAAAGTGTGGCGGCGCTGCTTGGCGACTACGTGATGCGTTCGGTGGCGGGATGACAACCAGGGCAAATGTCCCAAGTAATTCTGAACTCGGGTAAACGAGGATTTTTTTTTGACAATCGATGATCGTCACCACGGTATTATTGTTACTATCCTATCGAAAGAGGATTTTATTGAGGGACACATTTTCACCAGTGCCTTCGGGATCGAATAACAAAAGTTCACGACTGGAATCGAACCCGGGATTCCCGTACAACAGGCGGATGCTCTACCACTGAGCTACGACGACCGCATTCAAATTACACATTTAATCAGCAGTTGCTTGCTGTCTAAAAATATTTGACGAGCCACATCTAATTTCGTGACATCTTGTCAAGAACCAAATCGGTCCATTTTAAAAAGTATCTCATATGATTAGAAAAATTAATTTTTGAGCACAACTCCTTAAGCCATAATAGTCATCGATTAGCGCTTTTAAGTGGAAAATGGGGTTATTTTTCACCACCTTGCCCGGGGCGCACCTTCCTCAGAAGAAGGCCCTCGACTGGGTGGTGGAGCTAGCTAAATGGCACAGGATCCGCCGACGAGCCGGCGTAAACATGTTCGCCAGATTCGGTTTATCTCCCAGGAATATTCATTTCGCGTATATTCAAAACTGGTTATTGCCAAGACGCCGACTCACCCAGATGGAGAAATGAAACAATAAGAGGCGTTACAGCGAATAAGCACGACGCACACACGCAGATCCCGACTAGGGAAACGAAAACATCCGATTTCAAACGTGATAACTTACGAATCGTGACAATATTCAGTTGTTGACAGCGGCGTCCCTGGGATTACGATTGAAGAGAGTGGGAATCTAGGGGGATCAAAGGAAGTCAGAAATTCAATCCCCCGTTTACAACATGTCATCGACGTGGAATAATAAAATAACGAACGAGAAATTCATTGAACTTTGTGCACAGCGATAAATTTTTATGTGAGAACAAGTATCTCTCTTCGAAATTCAAACCAGCTTTAATATTAACCTATAATTCAAATCACCTTTTTTGCTCTTCTTTTAGAAAATAGAATTGAAAATAGTTACACAAGCCAAACAAAGATAATGCAAGAAAATGTGAAGTCTTCAGACTTCAGAGATAATGTAGATTTGTAGCGCCAACTACTTGACAACTTATTTCCAGTGCAATAAAGAGATGTAGGCATAGAAACTAAACTCGGTTGAACTACACTTTAAACGCCACTATTCACACATGCATTACTGATCTCAATCGTAACTCATTTGGCGATACGAAAAAAAATGCCGCGTAATCACGTGCGAAATTCGAA
>JAUJYS010003118.1:0-13597 GCA_033995665.1 Melogona broelemanni | reverse complement strand
ACATTCCAGTACCACAGGATCGAATAAACGAAAGCCTGCGCCGGGAATCGAACCCGGGACCACCCGCTTAGTAGACCATTGTTACCATATCCACTGAGCCACGGGGGCCGACAACATTTACAACCACTGCATTACTTAAAACTACTATATTTATAACCCCACCAGCGGCCAAGCTGATAATTTTGTCTAGCCTAGGCCCTAGGCTTTCTGACCTATGTAGGGATATTTAACGTGTACTGGGTTAATAATGAAAACTGAAATTCAGCTTCTCTGATTTTCCCTGACCAAAATCGAATTTTCACTGACTTTCCTTGACCAAAATCAAAATTTCCCAGACTTTTTTATATCAAATTGTAGTTTCCATATATTTTCCATACCCAAAAATGGGGTTTGCATGCACATGCTAAGTCGTGTGAAAGATTTTTTCAAGCTCAAAAACTCTGTAGAAACAATTTGCGAAAGTTGAGGTTTGGAATTAAACACGCTAACCACAATACCACACGGCACCATTTGACTGCACTTTGTCAGATCATATGCAACTGAAGTAGCTGCTCGACCGGTATACTCGAGTATGACCAGTGACTCTTCATACACTTACTATCAGATAGTATTTTTTTTATTTTATTCCGGATCACTGTAGTGAATAACACTACAGGAGGTTATTGTACCACTCACGTCGCTGCGGCGATATATGAGGGGCACATTCCAGTACCACAGAATCGAATAAACGAAAGCCTGAGCCGTGAATCGAACCCGGGACCACCCGCTTAGTAGTCTATGACCATAGCCACTGAACCACGGAGGCCGCACCTTTTTTGCAACTAGCATTTATTACATAATAAGCTCAATATGCTAACATACGTTTCAACGAAATTTTCATCCTCTGTACCTGACGGATTAAAAGTGTCTTACTATCGGACTTTAAAATCGCTGATTTTATTTACGTTATTTATCTCGATTAATTTCCGCAATTTGCATAGAAATATGAGAGACTGCTATCATTTTTAAACCACTTTCGAAACCAGTCTTGCGCTACATGACTCTTTCCCCCATCTCGCCATTTTTGTGTTTTGTATTGATGTATTGAGGTAGGTATTGAGGCAGGTATTGATGTGTTGAGGTAGATATAAAGGCGAATTTGCATGTTGCGTTGCGTTACACGTAATGTGTTATGCAATAAATTGAAGTCAAACATTGAGCTGTTAAATAAAAACCGTCGCGCTAATAAAATAAATAGATTCACCGGAAACTATGTTTCGCTAAAGCATCTCGTAGGGTGAAAGACCGCAAAGTGGGTGAGACGTCGCGCACCTATAAAATAAAATGGACTTGCGCGTAATTGAAAAAAAAAATCATCCTTGCGGACTTCACACTGTGCACAGCGCACGCGTACTAGCAGTTCGAAAATAGTAACTGCACCGTCAAACATGTCCTGACCACAAAATCAGCAGGCAATTTATTTCCAATTTTAATTTACATTCGAGAGAACTCAAAATGTAAAAAAAAAGGATTCCGGGACAGTGGTGAATGGACAAAGAAAGGTTTTCGCTTCGTAAACACTTTCGTAAATGTACACATATTAGCAGTAAAAAAAATGGCAGAGGCAATTGAAACCAAGTTGGATTAAATACCGTATTACTGCACATCAACAGAGTGTACGACAAAACGACACTCCATTATATCCTTATCCATGACAATTGGGAAAATTGTTCTAAATTTCGTTTTTGGTTATGTCGTACAGTTCGAAAAATCATTTCAAATGTTTGTTTAGTCATATATCTGACTTCGCCGTGCTGCTGCACTCATTTTGATGGAAAAAAAGTCATTTTTCTCAGGCAATCTAAATTAAAATAAAGCGAGTTGAAAAATATGCAACGGTTACCAATATATGAAATAGAGCCATCATTGCATTTCGTTTTAAGACGCAAATGCTCCGCAAAGCAAAAGTTCCGTTTTAAGTTTGGTTGCCCAAATACAGAAATTTGTGTTGCCCACACCGTTTGCTTTGAATAATTTTATCTGTGATAATCTAGACAACATTTTTGATTGAAAATGATACTTATTTTCACGTCGGTTTTTTTTAGTTACGAGGCGCCAAGCAAACTGCAAAATAAAAAGAGTTGAAGATAAACCTCAATACGATTTCTGGTTTTTGAGATAACAGTCTACCGGGGAGTGGTGCCGACGTCCTACAGCCTACCGGCGTGGACAGTCATGCAGATCAAGCGTGACCTTGTGTCAACATCATACTGACCCACAAAAAAAAAGCAGCGAGGAATTTCTCGATTGCCATAATACAATCGGTTAGATAAGGCGGTGTGAGGAGAAAAACAAAAAAATGAGGGCATCGCAGTATCCAGTCAAGCGCATCCGCGCTAGCCGGTCGCCTGAAACACCCCGTGTGTATAATTAGGCCCACATCGCTTCCTAAGCAAACACTTCCCGAAGCGCAGCCAGGCAGGCGCGTGCGGTGTATACTGTACAACGCAGGTGACCACCCCGACCATCCGGGGATGCAAGTCGCGCGCTAGATGTATATAGACTGCTAGTTTAATTACATGAAGCCATACTGGTGATCTTGTCAAGAGGCTATCAAGCTTCTACATCTGTCTGGTCTTTTGTAAAAATCCGTGTAGAAATCCGACTGTAAAAATGCGTGTACTGTACTGCAAAGTTGACAATTATACGCATAGGGGTACATGATCAGAGGGGACATCACCGAAAACACATTCAGAAACTATAGCTATAAGATTAATGCAATTACACATAATCCCGGGTTAATTGTCGTTCGATCAACCAAAACAAGGGGTCATTTGTATATGAATAGTTATTTCTGTTTTGAAAATTATATGAAAGTAATGTAGGATAAATTTGAGCTGATTAAAATTGATGGAGGCATATTTTTTATTTGTAATATAGAATAAAAGCATATTTTGTAAATTACATTTTTTTTTTTATTTGTACCCGCAAGCAGCCCCGGGGGAAGGAATGGGTAAAGTACAATTTTTTTGCGCTGTATCCTCTGTTATTAAAAAGTGTTAAAAAGTTATTAAAAAGTTTTTAAGTGTTAAAAAGATTAAAAGTGTCCTAACTAGGGGACTTTATATCACTGATTCTATTTACGTTTAATCAGTTTTTCTCAATTAAGTAGCATTATCGCATTGACTTTATTAATGCAATAACTATAAATCACTACAGCATGTTCGTAATAGTGCGATTCATGTGTGCCGTCTATACGCGTCGTTGGCAGTCGCGTGCTAACAATGATGTCAGACATTTAGCGCCGCCGTTCATAAAAGCACAAATATAATAATAAAATAATTGCGCAACGTGTTCGCTCGCAACACAATTAATTAGTCCTTCACTGGATGGTCCAATTACACACGGTAACAAATTGTGCAAGGTGTCATCCCAGTTAACAGGCAGGGCAATTTCAACACCGCCCAAGGGGATCCTGTGTTAATCAATTCCCACTGGACATAATATGACAGTGTATGTACTGTATGTGTACAAGTACTATTATTGCCACGAAAGTTATATTTCGCAAAGACGCAGATTGTTAAGGTTCGTTAACTACCCATTTCAAGGTGTTTATATTTTAGATGTTTGCGTAAACACGTAATTAAAATGCCATCGATACGAGAGAAAGATTAATAATAAATAGTCGTGGTAGAAACAATTGTTGGGGAACCTGCCAATGTTCGAAAGAATAAAATGTTGCTAGTACACGCAAAAGAGCAAAAAATTTGTCACGTTAGTACATGATTGTTCACACGAATCTTTAACGTATCCTGTACATGCAATTTAATCGATCTAACAAATAAGGATATCATGAAATTGAATTTTTTAAGAGCATCAAAGTACATGAGACGTAACGTCTTCTCTATTTTTTTTTTAAATACCTCATGAACGCAACAAAAATTTTGCAATCACGAACGAACAGCGATAAAGGCCAGAAAGAAACACGTAATAATAGAAATAACTTCCGACGACAACCAGCATCGAAAAAGGGTGGAGATGACGTGGGAGAATGGCTGCTACACACCACAACCCAGACAAGACTACGCCTCACACGTATACAAAGCCCCGGTTATGACTTTCGGGCGCCGGATAGGCCTATGACGAGAGAGTGTGTCACGTCAGAAAACGTCACGTGGCAAACCATTACTCCTCGCTCAACAAAACGAAAGAGTAAAAGTGCAAGCCCGGTTTGGGGGGAAACACCCTCTATACACCGGGTGGGTGGGCGGCTTTAACATATCCGTTAGGCTAATGTCAGGCTTTTGTCATACTTACAGGGCGGGCGGCTAAAAAGCACAGGCTACTACTGTACATGTAGTGGTGCTATAGGTACTCGGAAATTTGGTACAGTTTCCATGTCATTTCGTGACACGCTTGTTTTTGTTCGTGACGGTTACTTAACTAATGACCAAATAAAATGAAGTCCTGCGCATGGAGCCAAATGGCGTGTGCTGCATATGGGGTCATAAATTATGGTGGAATGATTTCTTTAGGCCATCTGGTCGTGTCGATTATAAAGATGTTGATGGATCCAAGACAGCGCCCGGATTAGCGTCAAACTCTGACAACTTTTAGGTCACCGATCTTCGAATCTCTCGATAACTACCGTAACAAACCTTTTGTAAATATTAAAAAATATATATCATTTGTACTATACGATCCACCACCATATTAAACATTTGCCGAAATTGTTTCGTGATAGCGATAAATAGCTATTAGCCATTTTTATAAAAACAAAAATAGTCTCTTGGGAAAGTATTCCAAGCGTGCAAGCCGGAGAATCTTGTTTTTACACATTATTTTTGTAATGACATAGAATTAAATAAAATCTTTTGAGGGCAATGTGTATTACTAATCTCGTTCATAGTTGTTTTTTTTTATAAAAAAAACTAGTAAGCAAAAAACGAAAAAAAAAAAAAGAAGAAATCGAACACCATCAATTTCATTCTATGATGAAACAAAAGAGCACCATGGCTGATTCAATTATATTGGCATTTAGCTGCGTTTCGTCACAATTGCCAGCACAAGCGGTCACGCGCCAGAAAAATCAACGGCATTAAATAATAAATTCTAGACAAATTTTACCTTTTTCGGCCAATGATGGCGGTACAAGGAAATTTCGGCGCTGCCCACTGAAGCGAAGGTCTACACTTACTATTCTGCCTACACTTATTTTGTTTCAATATGAATTGCCCATTCGAGATCACACATCTACAGATGGTCAACGAACAACTGAGTTTCCCATCTCAATTTTTTTTTTAGTATGGATAAAAATCTATGACTGCAAGTCCGTATGTTCTATGATCCAAATTCTATAATGTGGAGTACCTGTAAGGCAGTCACGAAATATAATACACTATTTAAGGCTCTTAAAACTCTTCAGGCCATGTACAAATACAGAGGCACCAGAGAATTAAATGTAATAAATAACTAGCATAGCATTCAAACTCAGTTTTAATCCCACGTTTTAATCCAAATCAAGGTTTTCAAGGAATACAAAATTTCTCCGTAAATCGTACAATATTAATTAAACAAAACACTGAATTACGAGTGTTTGTAAAACCCAGGAACCCAGGAAAGTGGTCGACGAAAGACTCGTGGAATTACGAAAGAAAGAGCTGTAATACTAAAAAATGTTGAAGTTTTAACTGATGAACAGATTTTTTGCGTTTGAAATTAAAATTAAAATTGAATAATAGTAATCACATTACATAATACCGAAATATCTAGTATTTTTAAAATTATAATGAAGAAGTCAACTTAGAAACGGCTATAGTTTTTCACTAATTCAATCAATAGTTCGTCTGCCTTGGAGCTACTATAATGATGAAGCCGATGAAGTCTCCTCATGACCGTCAATGTGTACAAACATGTGCCTACAAACAGGAAAAACCTACAACCATGAGCTCAAAAACAGATGACCGTTTCCCCAATGTACAGTGATGTAGGAAACAGAGCCAAAGTTTCAGTTAACGTTACACGGAAAACATGTCCAACCTAAGTGATCGATCGATCGATCGACAATCCCTAAACGGCTGGACTAGGTTCGGGTAAACGCAGAACGGGTCGTGGAGAGATGGCTGGAAATTCGCGGACCATCGTGAATTTCACAGCCGGAATAGAAATGTGCGGCGATGACGTCAAAAGTAAACAACGCCGGCGTGTCGTCGTGTTCGTACAGCCGTGATGGACTCCGGAGTACACCAGTTGAGCTCGACCGTCACACTGGCGAGACATGCCCGGGGATTGTGTAAGGGGGGTGGGAAGGGGACGTCAGCGGGGGAGCGCCCACCCGATCGTGGCATGCTGGAGAGACTGCACACGCACGAGGCATGGTCATATGCGGATTGCCAAGTGGGGCCAACGAGGAAATTTTTTTCCAACTTGATACAACGCATGCATGCACTGGGGGATGGTGCTATAGGAAAGACGCTGTAATTGACATGCAAAGAGGCTTGGCCGCAAACTTTCGTTTCACGGAAACGTGAACACGGCCGCAGTATGCGTGTTCAGCCGCGTTTGAAATCAAAGAAAAAATAAAGATTTGTGTGGTGACATTAAAACATCGATAAGTTGCAGATAAACGCGTCGGCAAAAAAATAAATGATTGGTTTTATCGGGTCGACATATTAGTGTCAATGTCACCTTTACATTCATGTAGAGGTACTACTGTAACGTAAAAGGAAATAAGTCCCGGTACTTTTTGTTTTGAATATAAGACGTCCTAACCCTTCGATGTTCTGTGACAAGTCATTATTCATTCAATCACCTAAGTCTGAGGCTGTAGCAGCTCGTGTTTAAATTTTTCTGTTCCAGACTGCATCGTCAACTATTTGCTGTAACGTCATGTTTTTTGTTTTTTTACAGCAAAGGAACACGTACAGTACATGTACTGTACCTTCTATGATGTACATGTACTGTACTTTTTAATTTCCCGCGTACTGTTCGTCTGAAGGGGGTGTGGAAATTATTAAACACTTGTTTTGTTCTTCACATTTCTTGTTTACATTTCGCATGTGCCTGTTGAGATAGGATATCTTATCTATAAGCTTAATAAACGTATGTCGTCTTCTCTAAAAAATAATATAATTATAGAGTTCGGCAGACACTGTCCGGATTTTTTTTCCCGACACTGCTTCGGAACATATGTCCCATTCATCCGTGTATAAATGGAATAATTATGGCAGTTCATTTTCAATTGTCTGGAAGACAGTGCTTCGACTTTGTGCAAAATCTATGACCCAAATTTCACAGGAAGAAGGTCTGGCAAACCAACGAGACTTTTATAAAAATATTTTTTTAACGTCCAGGCGCCGCAAAATAAACACATTTAAAAAAAGGCGCTTGCGGTTGGCGTACGTCATAACATAAAAAGCGATAAAGGCGGGTATTTTATGCAACGAGCGCGCACGCAAGTGGTGCAATTTTTGGTGTGGGCTGCTGCCTGGCGTTTCCCCCTGCCGATCCAGGCCAGCCCAAAAAGTGTCGACTGTTGACTGTTTCGGCAGGCAACCCTGCGAGGACGGCCCCGAGTCAAGGCCAACACTTTCGCACCATCCTTAAACATCTCACAAGTCGACGGATGAGAATTATTCTCGGGAGACGACGATCATCGCGACGAGGCTGTGATGTGGGCCATTAGGTTCATGGATGCCAAACAAAAAAAATGTAGGATGGTTAAAAAAAATGAAACAAGTGGGACGCCTCCAATAGATCACACTAATATTTCCATTAACATCGACCATGTGCTCTTTTGGTTAGTACATTCATGTACATGTAGAGTCAATAATTTTGCCATCCTTGTGAGAAGATCTCGCCTCCGCAAATATGATTTCTTATAGTGCATACGATTTGGTTAATTGGTTGTGCATTTGCTATGTTCACTTTCCAAAACCCAAAATCATAAGAATAAAATGTTACGTATTAAATTAGGTCTAAAAGTGTATTTTAAATTCAAAACATGTACTGCTGCTAATTAACGAATGGACATGTGTTATTCTTTGACGCCCACGACAATTAATTGTGGCTGTTCGATTTGAGAATTAAATCCCCCCAAATGCAGCAGTCCTTATTCATATTGTACATGTACATGTCCCTAAAATATTTGAGACGGAGACTAGAAAAACTTTCCATTACATGTACAACATCAGAGAGACACTAACATCAGAGTCTTGAACCAAATTCTATTAATATCCGCGAAGAAATGCGCAAGCATTCTATTTGCCAAGAATGTCTTTAATGTAAGCTTCGCAAACGTAGACACTGACGGCTTAATAACTTAAAGAAAAAGGCTCCACAAACGTACAAATACACCAGTCTGGATCAATAAAAGTATGAAATGGTGGAAATAAATAATAAATAACACAATTAACATACACTGTAATGACAGAATAGAATTAAAAAAAAAAACGCTGAAAGTTGTTTTGCCCATTATACTGGGAACAAGTACAGCGTAGTGTAATATGTAAATCAAAAATAATTTAAATGAATCGATGAATATTTAAGCCGGCGGTCGTTCACACGAAATCTTCTATGTTCGTTCCCACACCTAACCTTTGCACTGCGGTATACATATGCAATAGTGTGCAATAGATACATTTACATGTACACGTACATTACAGCGTCATGCTCGTACGCAACCACCATGTACATTACAATTAATAGACTTACGCATACTGCAGTACTTTAATGGATAATGTATGCCTAGGCCTAGTGCTTCTAAGCAAGAATCGACTAATATCAGACGCATTCAAACTAAGCATATCTGTCTGTTTCGCTCAAAAATGTCCCGGGGCATGCCCCTCCCATTCTTCGACGCAAGTCTAGTTGTTTGGCCTGCATAGCAAAAAGGAAGGCGCGATGTAAGTAAGGGTGGGGGATGAGGCGGAAAGGACGGGAGGGCAGGGGTAAACCGAAACATCTTCAACGATGTCGGTGAACCCACATGAACGGGGACACACACACATCCAAACACATTTAGCCTTTGCATACCTGTCTTCTGCCCTTTTACCATATGTGGCTGCGACGTTTGGTGCTGTTGAAACCTTGAGACGAACCCGAGCCAGGGTCCCAGGGTGGTTTGCGGAGGGTGGGGGCGGTGGAGAGGCTGTCGCGACTCCCCTCCAGCCGAGACGTGAAGATCTCGTCCGATGTCTCTGGAGAAATTCCACAGCGGCGCCCTCGGGGGGTCGGATGTCACCTCAACCAAAAATGTCGACAAATCCAAGCGGCAATCGACGGGTTTCACGTCCACGGATCGGACTACGCGAAGTCACGGCGCGTTGAAAACAACGCTAGCGCTGGCACAAACACGAACTGGGGATGTGGTTTTTTTTTCACGAACAGAGATCGCGGCTCGAAAGGACACCTACGCAACCATATTAACATCGGCCATCTTTGTTTTACATCATTTTTGATTCAGCCCGACGCCATCTATGAAGAGGTCGGTCTATTTTGGCTTTCCAGGAAAATGCTTTGGACGAATTTGGTTGTATTGCAGGACAACATAGACTACTTTGCCAATGCCATATCACGGCCCGTTTTAGAAAGGGTGCTGATCAAATGGAGACGACGCGGAAGACGGATGGCGGATTAAAAATTATCAGGTCGACTGAGACGCGCCAAGCGGCGGAAGGGCGGTTCGTGTAAGTTTCTCGCGCTTGTGGGCAGCGATTCAAGCGGCCAACCGAATTACTATTACTAGAGTTTCAGAATTCGGCCGCTACGGAGCGCTTTTCTCAATGCAAAATAAATATGCCAAGGGGGCATTCAATAAACTTAATGGGTTGAACGGAATCTGATCTGCAGAATATTTAACTATTCCGTGATTTATTTGAAACAGATTGCAAAATAAAAGCAAATTCGTACTTAATAACATTAATGCATTAACATCATTCGTAAACTATATATTTAAACTGTTGAAAATGTGTTTGTAGATTGTGATCGTGAATTACTAACTGTTGTCAGACCCTTTATCTACCGTTAACTCTTGCTGATTGATTCGAATGGATTTATGGGGGCGTATATTTCTGTAATAACTCGGCTTATTGACTCTGCTAGGCAATCGGAAGACATTTTATAACGCTCCATTGCTATTCCCACACAGGAGTTATCCGTATTTGGTTGGTAATCTTGCTGCGCAAATGTGATTGAGCTCCTCGATTGCACTCGAAATTTAACGAGCAAATTTTTCAACGAAACGAAATCGATTTTTCCTACGAAATATTAGTTTACGAAAATGGTTTTTACGTCCCTTGTCAATTTCATTCGATCCAAAGGTCCGGACGAATTCTGGAGGAAGCGAAAAGTGTTCAAGTTGACGGCAGTAAGTATAAAATTCGATTTAGCTCATGCCCTCATTCCGAGACAATATGGTTGCCGATGTACAAGGCTCTGATGGTACTTATTTCACTGAGCTCCACACTGATTGGCTAGGGATTTATTGTTTGGGTGACAAGAGTTCAGATACAATATGCACATTTTACACTAACCTGTCACGTGAATGTGATATGTGTAAATTCATAATCTTTATTGCAGTTGATATGATTATTATTATTATGCCAGTGTTATTTATGGAAATCTTGGAACATTTATCAACGCTTGCCACGTGCTTCAATAGTCCATAAATAGATTCAAAAATGGTTGTTTTGTTTCACGATAAATTCGTCTCAATCTTTTTCCCTAGTGTGTCGACCGTGGGACAATCTTACAGAGTCAGTCTCAAATCAATTTACAAAAACTTTAAAAGTGGGGCCTCCCAATCTTCAACCTTAACTGATCCATTGCTTGCAAGTTTCGGGTATTCGTGAGGTTCCAGAAAAAATAATTAAAAATATGTGTATATACATGTACCACTTAATGCTTTCACAAACCAACTTTTACACAAATTGGCATTTGAGAAACCAAATATCTGATGATCTGGCTAGTTTTCTCAAGTTCTGCTGGTTATCTTCTTTGCCTGTTGTATTTATTTTTCCCTCAATCTAACGATGGTCTTGTTTTGTTACAGAAATATTATGGAAGATCGAGAAATTGCTATTCGTTGGCCATCAGAGGTTTGCATCACGCCCTGGTCTACGCCACCAAAGGCCGTCGTCAAAAGAAACTGGACCGCCGTGAGGTAACGTATGGCTAAATTTGCCAAAATTATGGCGAAACTTCAAAAAAATATCCGGTTTTCATATACAAAACGAAAACTATAAAGGGAAAATGACTTTTGTTAAACTGTATAAATATATAAGGGTATTAACGACAAATCAAAATATATTTGAGCATATATATGACATAAACTGGTAGAAACGAATATGCCAAAATATATGCTAGGATCCGTAAGTGAGTTTGTTCAAGACAATTTATTTTTCAAATTTTTATTCTTCTTCTTGTTTCTTATTTATAGTTGTGGACAACTCGAATCAACGGGGCATGTGAAGAACTTGGTACCGACGAAAAACAGTTAATGGAAAATCTGGCTAGGGTGTGTATTCATTATTTTATGTGATTTAAAAAAAAAATAATAATAATAAAAAATAAAAATAATAAAATAAAAAATAAAAAAAAATTATATCTGTATAATGGAAGATAGGAGTCGTAGTAGTACGCGAATATGACATATGCTGCTGTTTCCATCCTTTTATGGTCAGGATACCCTGGATTAATTTTATTCATCTAGAGATTATTCATAAGAGATTCAATAATTATAATGAAAGTATGTTTCGTCTCAATGTTCTGTAAAATAACAATAAAAACAATACATTTTCCAAATCATTATCTTTTCTTCGTGGCATGTTACATTGGACATGCAATGAAATCAAATTATTGTTTAGGGGGGGAACTGGCGAAACTGGTTTATAAGAAAGGACATGTTTTATATTTAAAAAAATTCATAATCGAATTCTAATCATATTATTCCGTCATTCCTTGCAGAACAATATTTCGCTGAACTACAAGACTGTATGTGACTTGGCCATCTGGGAGCCACGCACCTTTAAGGTACCTTGTCTTTCCTTTTTCTTCAATATTATTCGGTCTTATGGTGCCCAGCTATATCATTAATTGTTACTCATACTATAAAAACTAATTGACAGTCATCGTCCAAATTTCAGGAAATATATTCATGTTATAAATAACATATGAATAGACTATTACATAATATACATGTACATTTTTTATTATTATTCCTGATCACTGTAGTGAATAGCACTACATGATATTATTGTACCCCTCGTGACGCTATGGCAATATATGAGGGACACATTCCAGTATCACAGGATCGAATAAACGAAAGCTTGCGCCGGGAATCGAACCCTGGACCACCCGCTCATATTGACTCTTTTAAATTTATATTGCAGTGCATTGTCAACTTATCGAAAGCAAAGCAGTTCCAGACAACTCAGAAAGGATTGAATGCGTTGGAAGAAGCGCCGGACAACGTCATAACTCGTGGAATGTTGTAATTTTTAACAATTCGCACGCGGTCGGCATCTGTGATTGGCTTTCTTGGTCACTTACAGGTTTCGCTGGTTTTTCTGGCTAGACCACTTTTGTATTTTGCTTACGCCACTCATAAATCGTTTGTTTTTTGTATAATGTTGGTTATTTAAATCTCCTGCATTTAGCCCTTTGTATAGCATTTAGCACCCTGTATAGTACTAGCTCGTACATGTATTATTTTTGTTCTCATATGCGATCGTTGTAAACGTACACTCGAACAATATGCCGCCGATCTTGTCAGCAGCTCGATATAAACTTGCGAGACGCTCAATAGTAATCTCCTTACTCTAATAGCATTGACGTATTTATATAAATCTGATTCCACAGTGATTAAGTAGCCATGTAAAACCTAATACATACACACTCGAATTTCCTATGATACTGCAGGGAACGGGGTAGAGAATAAAATTCGTATTGGTAAAAATCCCTGCTCCTTTATTCGGTATCGCCGAATTCATTAAAAGAAACAATGGTTGTGACATTTTGCGAACAAATTTTTTTTATGAAGGGGTACTTATTTAGCAAACCGGATCCAATGTATAAAAAATAAAAAAGCAGGTTTCCTGTTTGTTGAATATATTGTAATGTGAAGTTGTAGATAATTTCTATAGATTATTAAATTTGTTTTGCAATCCCTTAAAAATTGTTTTGTCACTTCGTGTTTACAAGTAATCGAATCTCGATGTAAAAATGAAGACATTATTCATACGAATGGAGTGAAAACGTTTCAAAGCTTAAATTTGACCAAGTGCACCTTTATCTTTACGTTTCATAGGTTTTACAACAAATGGAAATTTCAGTTCGAATATTAAACTGATAAAATAAACTACGAATAATATTTGTGCAATCTAGTGATTCACTCACTACTTCTGTTAAAGCCTTTGGTTCGAACTTGGTTTGAAATTCGCGCTCATTTCAGAAGAGGCATCACAAGTTGCGCTTATCAATGGATAGATGGCGCCAAGGTGACCGTGTGGCGTTCAGAGATTTGTGGAAAGAGTATTGAAAGGGTTCTAAGTGTTTACAGCGATTGCAACAAGATTGATGGCAGAAGAGTGCCGGCACAACCGTGGAGCGGCAACTCGCG
>JAUJYS010003117.1:0-13598 GCA_033995665.1 Melogona broelemanni | reverse complement strand
ATAGGACAACTCCATCTTTGTCCATAACTGGTCTTTGACCCCCGCCATTGGCCCCCCTAAAAAGGGGCTGCTTGCGGATATATATTGTAATTGTAATTGTAAAAGTAACATTTATCGATTGTTTTTAATTTAATTTGCTTTTTAATGAACAATTCTTTTCACACCGAATTTTTGAGAATATCTACGTAATCATATTTTTTTAAATTGTTATACATCCCTTTTGATTCTTATAGAATTTTATTTAGTAGATTGTATTTCGCCTGTTTGCAATTCGTTTTTTTTTTTTTTTGGATTCGATTCGCAAATATTCATTATGAAAGCTACAGAAACGAACCATATTTCGAAGTGTGAAGAAAAAGTCTTCAACTTTCTGTTGCCACCACGTCTTAAAAAATATAATTGACGCAATTGATAAAATCTTCAAATAGAAATAACCAGTTTACATATTTTAGTAGAGAAATATGTAGAAAATGTAGGAAAACTTATTCATTCTGAACGCTCTGTCAATTTAAAATCTTACAAGGTACCGGTAAAGGTACCTTGCCGGCCTATCTACCCGGTAAAACAATTTAGTACCCATTAAATATTTCGTAAAATTTAAACCTTTGTTTTATTACCCAAGATTTGTGATACGCTGTTCTCTGGAAAGGTGATTTTGTTGTTAGTTAAGAAAGCTGACGTCTTTATATATTAAAAAGTCTCGAATAATCACCTACTGAATATAGTCGCGCACTGGTTCATGTCGTATAGGCCCTTTATAAGCGCAAAGCAAACATTGAACCGTTATATAGTATGGACAATATGTAGTACCTAACAACAGCCAGCGGTTTTATTGTGGTCACTCATCCAAACTTCCCGGTAAACAGTCAATAAACGTGAAGGGAAACCTTGTTTGTTTACAAAATGATTTTGAGGTGCGGGTGGCTTAGGGGGTATTTGCCGTAAGGATGCTCATCCTTGTACATACAGGGATGCGGTGTGGAGATGCTTTAGGGGGAAAAGGTATTTGTTCTAATCGTCCCAAGTTCAATGCACAACATGGAGAGTCTTCAGAGCGTTTATGGTCTTAATGGATATAATGGTCCTTCGATCTTCGCTGGAATGAGTCCCTTCTCTTACGCAATTTTCTGTACCCTAAGACAGGGTTGGGTAGGAACGGCAAAGGAACGTCTCGTTCCAAGGAATTCGTTCCTTTTCTGAGGAACGTTGGAACATCCTCGTTCCCATTTCTATAAATTAATGTTGGAATGTCTTCTATCGTTTTGTTGGAATGTCCAGGTTCCTTTTTTTTTAGGAACGGTTAATGACATAGGACGTTCCATTAGGTGCAAATAAAAATCGAGACACGCTCGATAAACTGCGAAGTATTATTTATTTCTAAGACTTGAACCTTTTGACATATGGTGACAGTCGTTTGTCACCCAATTAGTACCTAGTTTGAAAAATGCGTTAAAAATTAAAAGACTGCAGCATCGAACTCATTTTTTTTATCGTTTATTTTTAATGCGAAGGAACGAGGAACGCCCTCGTTCTTCTTTTACAGTATATTTAATTACTGTATTGCTTATTTGAAAAAAATATGTGAATTTTGTCACTCAATAAATTTTGTATATTTCCTGCATTACGTAGTATTAATTAAATGGTTAAATAATTAGTTTCAAATTTATTTTCCGCAAAAACACAATAATTTCTAAAAGATAATTTGATATGAGCACCTAGGTTTTATGGCATTAAAAACCACTATCATTGAATAATTAAACGTTTTGAGTTCAGTGATTCGTTTTCAGGCATTTCTTATTCACGTCAGACGGCATCATTCGCCATTTGCCTGGTATTGCCACTCGTTAAGAATGTTGTTTCTGAAATTTTGTTTCTGTTAGCACCAAAAAAAAACATGTCCGATTAATTTATTCACAACGCGTTACGAACAAAAAACTGCAAGTTGAGTCCAATCTTGACTGTCGGGCTAACACAGGACGCTACTTTCTTCATTGGGTTACTTAGCGTACTACACGACGACCTTTTCATGTATGCACAAGGGGGTTGACTCTGGGCAAACAAACTCAATCTTGCGTTTTATGTTTATTTATTCGGATTTGGGTGTTTATTTACGTCTGTCATGTGGGTCCTTCCCCCCACCCACTGTTATTTTTTAATTGTCGAAATCACTGACGAATCTCTCGTTTTCTATGCTCGCCACTAGCGAGGGCGGCGCTGGTGTTTAGATGAGGATTGATTGACGCTCGTCATGATTTTCTAGGTTGGTCTATCGTCGTCATTGTCCGAACTATTGTCATTTTATGGGTAGCTTATTTTATACGATAGGTTCTGTACAGATATCTAGGTCCAAACCCTACACATCGTAGACTTGTAACAATTTACAACAAGCTTATTTTATGTTCAAGGTTTTTTATGTTAGTGTTTGATACACTGCTATTTGAGTATTTGTGCATCTGTGACCGATATGAAATGACCGACCAATGATGTCAGATGAGTGGCAAATATTTCATTTGGATTTAATTTAGGTTGGAAATTCAATCCGCGGCATCTGATAGCTATAATTAAAATGTAATATGTTGTTAAATTAATAATTAATGGAATGGTCGGTTGTGTTTTTCGTCTAACCAACGACCAACGACTACCGGTATGTAACAATTATGTTTTGGCGTTATCTGTTGTTTAGGCTCATGCTTGCAGTCAGCTGTGTCTTTCTGTAATTGGACGAATGCATTTTGATATTTTCGATTGTTGAGGTTGGGCCAGCCTGCAATCGTTCGTGATTTGATGTATTTCTTTCTGACATTAAGAATTTCCTGTCTTTGAGTCCTACACTAAAGATTTTTTAGGGAGGCGTCATAGGCGTGCGGTGAGACTGTTTGCAAAATGGGATGATTTGTAATATGGAACTGGCAGCGGAAGTGAAATGTCTCTCCCAATTCAAACACCCTCCCCCCCTACCCATCCCAATGTCACTAGAAATATAAGTAACTGGCGTTGCGGTATAGAGAAACTATCAACCGGGGCGTTCATACGGTTTGTTTATTGGTTTAGTTCGGCTTTCGGTTGGCATTGTTTATGGAGTAACGCCATCCGATGATTCATGCCGTCTCGTGATTGATTTGACCCGGTCCTAAATCGTCCAATCCGCGTCGAGGTGGATATGTACACGTGACGTCATACCTGTCGGGTTAGGCGCGTGCCAGTGTGGCAGGTTGGTTCGAAAATGTGGCTTGATTTATTTTGTGGATGGTTTGGCGTACCATATGGCTGGCTGTCAATGCTGTATCCCAAGAAATGCACCGATAAGCTATTTATCCGCCTTTTTTTATTCAATATATATATTTATATATTATTTCAAGAATTCAATTAAAATTAATTTTTATTGAACTGATTTGGAAATTTAGACTGAGTTTAAGAATGTCGCTCAAATGGGAAAGAGATATTTTGTGCCCTTTTTTGTGGTCCCGTCGTCATTTGGGGTTTTAATTTTCAGCCAAATGCTTGTTTCTTCGACACGCGGAGCATGCCGAGAAAATTGCACTTGCCGTTGTTGTACAATAACCCGCAGCTTGCTGGTTTTAATTGCAATTGTAAAATAGTAAAATGTCTGTTCAGTTAGCTGATCTATGTTTGATCGCATTAGGTTAATTATTTATTAATTAACTAACGTTAATTATAGTATACTTGTAATAGTTACATTTATTTCCGTATGTACATAGTATCTCTGTATTAATGCTGATTTTATGGTCTGTCGTTAATACGAGTTTTATACGCCTAGTTCGCGAAATCATTTTATGGACCTACGACCAATTTCGAACGCTGTTATTTCATTCAATGCTCCTAATTTTCACAGATTACACCATTTAAAATGACGATTAAATAAGTCAAACTCTGCCGTGCGCCTATGGGACCCTTTCAGTGTTAACATCCGCTTGTGATTGAGAAATGTTTGGAAATTTTAACGGGAAACATGAATTTATAAAATAAACAAATTACAAAACATTATCAGTTGCTGAATGTGGTGACAAGCATCCAATATCGTTTACCACTTATTGGATATTACCAGAAATTGAAGACTTAATACACTATTTTAATATTACGGCATCAATTTAATATTTAGCGTTTCATCTTTATCGTAGCCGATAATTTTGGGGTCTTTGGTTAAGGGCATTACGTCTAAATGTTTCGTATCGTACCTTTGACAATTACAAACATGTTGCCAAATAGGAAAAGACCCCGTAAGGTCTGACTGATGCGGTGGGTTTATTTTGTTTTTGTGGGGTGATTTGCTGGGCTCTGGAAACGATCCGCGAACATAGACAAAGACGATAAAAAAATGCGTTACCAGAAAGCCACACAAAAAGCCAGACATGGAAATAATTCAGCATCAGCATGTCGTTGTCTGTCTGTGGCCCGCAGCAGTTCACGTACGTTTCTCGTGGTTTTTTTTTTCTATTTCGTAAAACGACATTTGGGAGGGAACAAATCTTGCGTTTATGCATCGGTTATGGCCGCTGTATACACATGTATAATGCAGAGACGCTTCCAGGCTTCCTGCAGCAGTCGTGTTTTGTACACGGACTCCTCTTCATCTTACTGGTGGTATATCGATACGATTTATCCAAATTCACATTTTGACTTTTTCCAGATGTCTTTCGTTTATCGTCGTGCACGGAGTTCGGGGTAGAAAAATGCCAGTGAAATTCGGGTTTTCGGTTTTTGGGTTGGGTTGGGCTGGGCTTCGGGCACATGTGCGTTTACGTTCTCGTCGATCGTGTGTACATAGGAGGTGGCGGGAAGGGAGGGGTTGTCGTTTGTTTGCGTCTTTATTTTCCGCAATTTCTTCTGTTTATTTACGCGCGGTAAAGGACCCAGACAACAACCAGCATACGTAAATAAATGACCAGCCCTAACCGATGAAAAAATAATGTGCTTTTTGAATGACAAGCCCTATCCACATTTTTTAAAATAGTGTACTTCATAATTTAATTTACCGCAAAATTAGAATGTAAATTGAACTATAAATTAAAAGCAATATAGTATTTGTCATGTTCAATTTTTTTATATGAATTTCATTTGGATTAGACCATTAAAGGATTAGACTATTTTTGGATTAGACCATTAAAGAATCTAAAACACGGTTTTGATAGTTCATTTTCGAGGCGAATTTAGCGCTCCTGGTATTTCCACTATTTTCGCGGCTTGCTAGATTATTCGCCCGCCTAAGATATTCTGACTCACCAGTTACATTTCCGAATTTCACAGCAGTTTCGCGCTTCACTATTCACTATTTACAACACTAGTCGAGATGATAAAATACAAATTGATAAGGAGAAAAATAAGCGGCAAACAAAAAAAATCGCTTATGAATTTTTATATATACGAAAGAAAAAAAAAATCACAAAATTGGCAATACTTCGGACATTCGAACCTGCTCAGTAAAAATAGACAAGAGCTTAGAAATATTTATATAGAGAGATAGAGAGAAATAGTAAGAGATAGTAAAACTTACAATCGAGAAAGCCTCTATTTTTTAAGCGTGGCCGGCACCCCGATCGTTCAAACACACACACACACACACACACACACACACACTCACTCACACTTAGTACTTGGCATAGTCTTGATAGTAAGTGGGCGACGTCTTAAAAGAAGACGTCTGCGAACGATACGAGAGCTGGCAGCTGGGATTGTTGACAGTCAGCGCCGCGGAGGACGACACCGTGCCACCGTGCATGGTCCCGCGCTGTTGCTGCCCCTGCCCGCCGTCGAACATGTCCCTCATGCTGGAAAAATTTACCCCGGCTCCTGGCGAAGGTCCACCGGCCGAGGGGTCCACCAAATGCTCGCCGCTGGGCAGCGAGTACCAGGTGGGAACCAGCGCGCACGAACCACTTTGGTGTCGCTGGGACGACTCGTCGGACACCGCGTCGGACATCTCGTTCATAGTCTGTTGCTGGTGATGGTGGTGATTAGTGCCGTATTGGTGCTGTTGGTGGTGCTGGCCGAGATGGTGGTGCGGGTGATGAGATGACACGACCGCTGTGCTCAAACTGAGCAGGGTGGGTTGTCCCTGAGTTTCGTCACCGAAACCCATGTGGTGTTGGAGGTGGGTGTTTGCACGGTCGTTCGGATGGTAGAGAAGGGAGCTACTTCCGGCGCAGGGTGAATAGCCAAGGGATCCCGGCGAGTTGGATGGTGAGGGGGAGTTGGATGAAGGTGGACAGGAGGCCACCGAGTGGCTGCAGGAGTATAGCGCCCCCTGGCGGGCGGTGGAGTAGGCCAGAGCGGTGGCCGGACTCACCAGGGAGGTAGCCGAAGAGCGGAGCTGGAGGTGCGGTGGGGTTGTGGCCGGTGATGGATCCCGTGAACCGCTCACCAGACTGTCCACCGAGAAGGAACCGGGGGCACCCGCCTCGCCCAGGGTGATCTCGCAGGCGTCCGTCAGGGCGGCGATGGCCACGCTGCCGCCCAGGTGGTAGTGAAGGGAGGTGGAGGTGCCGAGGTGGCCGAGGTGATTGTCGGAGTGGTGGTGGTGGTTGGTGTGATGCGGATGGAGCAGGAGGGATTTCGAACCGCGGTCGCCTTTCATGCAGGAGCTGAGCCGGCTGCTGTCCAGCGGTTCCGGTTTGGCCGAACCGCTCTTGCACGGAATACTGTTGCTGGAATTGGTGGTGGGGGGCGGTGGCGCCGTGGTCAAGGTGGTGGGCGCAGCGGTACGGCTGGACAGACCCACCGAGGAGGTGGACACGGGTGTGTGAGGATGATGGAGTTTCTTGTTGGTGGTTGACGAATCGGTGGTGGCGTCCTTACCGGAAGTAGTAGCTGCGTCCTTGGTATGGTCTTTCTTCTTGAAACGGCGTCGTCGACGCAGGTAGCTACCGTTGTCGAACATGGTGACGCTGTCCGGGTCCAGCGTCCAGTAGCTGCCCTTCCCCGGTTTCTTATCGTCGCGCGGCACCTTGACGAAGCATTCGTTGAGGCTCAGGTTATGCCGAATTGAGTTTTGCCAGCCCTGTTTGTTCTCCCGGTAGTAGGGGAATCGTTCCATGATGAACTGGTAGATGCCGTTGAGGGTGATGCGCCGTTCGGCCGCGCTCTGGATGGCCATGGCGATGAGGGCGATGTAGGAGAAGGGCGGTTTGACCATGTCCTTACCGCCGCCCCCGCCCAGGTGGTGATGGTGGTGGTGGTGGTGGCTGGGAGCGGCGTAGGGAGAGTAGAGGCTGCCGGCGCTGAACTGCTGGTCGTGCTGGGCTACGGCCGCGCCGTACATGGCGGCCATGACGTTGGTTGCCGGGACGTTAGGGACGGCGGACATGGGCTGCAGGGCGCCGGCGTAGCCACCGGCGTGCCGGTAGTAGGCGTTCTGGTCGCCGAAGAGAGCGTGCATGACGGCGATCTTTAAACGACGTCCGGGGAATTTTTTACGATTTCTTAATTACTCTGATTTGTAATCCGGGGGAGCCCGTTGCACCTCTTAGGTCATCACGGTACGGACGAACCTAATGTCAATGGTCATTCTGTGTTGATCTAGATTTGAGGAGCTCGGTTCGAAAATAAACTTGTGTTTCTGTTGAGCACGGACTAAATATCCCGTTAATTTTTTTTTTCACGGTGTTTTTATCAGGAACAGTCTGCGTCGGTGAACCAATCAGGAATAGTCTGCGTCTACTGTTGTTGATAGCGAATGGTGTGATATCCGACGATCGAATTGCAGTGGAATTTCGGGGCATCAATTCTCATATCGGTCGCGCTGGTGGTGGAACCATTACGATTTAACACACGTATTTTGCGAGCAATTTTTGGAAGCTCGACCTTGGCCAATTCGAAAGCGCGACGGATGAGAATTCCGCGGAGTGACCCGAGGATGGACGGTGATCTCGAATCTCTGGAAAAGTAGTTGACCAAGTTGGACCGGTCACTGGCGTGGGTGAAAAATTCAAAATGGCGGTACTACGTTTGTGGGTGGCAATCATCTGTAGAGTCACCGTTTCACATGGTTATTGGATTTGGTAGCAAATCACCGGCGAACGTTTTTAGTGCTGTGGGACCATCGCGACGACGTTACTTCATCGCGTCACTTGTTCCAAATTACGGAATATTTATTCGTGATCATTTTACGAATACGACGAGTTTGATCAAGTTGGGTTGATGATACGCGACTGGATAATGTTCATTGCTGGACGATTTTACAGCACTCAAATCACAGTCACTCCAGTCCGATACAGTTGATAATTTGTGGAACGTTGTTCTTGAGCCGAGTTCTCAAACGAATGATGGGGATCAGCGCCCCGTACAACAGTTTCCACGTGATTCGAGTTAGGGCACAACGACGATGATGATTGTTGTTATTAGTTGGAGGTGCCGCTCAGTTCGTCCGCGGTTCCTCGTGCGTATTTGTTTATGAGATCGGGGTGGGTAAAATGCACGCGTGATTTTTCACGCCACTGTTCAGTCACTCTCGCTCTGTGCATACACGCACACACGTACACACTGGCAACGCGCGCGCGATTTTCGACAGATCGAGGTTTGAGCGAGACAGAATCTCTGTTCAAACACGCTGTTCGGAGCAACGTGGACTCCCGCGCTTGGTTGTGACGATAGGGGGACCCTGGTTTCCCCGCGTTAAGGGGGGTACGTGTGGCACCTCTCGCTACCTTTTGATGAGAGGTGGAAGGGGGAGAAATTCGTTTCGCGTGTGGTGGTCTAAGAGCTCGGCTGGTTGTGAGGTGGACTGGCCGCCATTCGGCGAGCAACGTCCGGCGTTTCTCGAATTTTTTTACCGGCGGGTCAATTCACCTCCGGCGGCGTGGATTGCGGTTTTTCCCCGGTCCCGTGCCAAAACCGTTGGCTCCGCCCTCTTTCTCCCCCTCTCCATTCGGTGTCGACCAATGGGAAGGCGGCTTGCTGAAACGTGCGTGCTGGTGTGGAGAAACACGTTTTTGGAACGAGGCGGTGGTGGAGGGTATATACGCGCGTTTGTGGTGAAGGGGAGGAAGATGGATGGCGTTTCGAACAGCCGTAACGGCGTCGCTGATTGGTGGAACGGTGGGCCGTTCCGCCAGCCACCCCATTCTTTTTGATATCGCACGCGCGCGGGGGTCACGTGATTCGTGTTCCGTTGGGGGCTAGGCACAATGCGGGCACAGCGTGAAATTTTTATCCCACCCCACCCTCGTTCACCATCATCACTTTATTCGTGTTGGATGTTAAGCATGCTGGGTGACAGATTCACTATTGCTTATAGTGCCCAGCGGACTGAAATTTTTTTAACTCTGGACTCATTGTGAAAATATAGGGAATTTAAAGGTTCAAAAATGCATGTCTTTTTTAGTGATGTCATTTGGTGTCTTGCAGGAAAGGGAGTAATCAGGGGGAGCTTTTCTGCCTTGCGTAGAAAACAATATTCGTGGATGACAATTAATAAAATAAATAATTGAGCGATTATTATCCGAACGAAATTAGTACAAATATTGCACATATGTTTAGTTTTATTTAATCGACAATGGATAAGGCGAGATGCGAAAATACAGTGTCTTGCAGAAAAACAAGAAATCAGGGGAAGCTTTCTTGCGTTGCGTAGAAAATAACGTTCAAGTGAAATAACAGTTTGAACGGCTGAAGCGCAACCCGTATTAATATGATAACGATGATCCATATTTTGGCTGGGCGTTGCGTCGTTGCAAGTCATTTGAATTACAAAGTATTTTTGGGTGACTCTCTGCTGGCGGTTTCTTCCGATTAAGTCATCTCGATGAGCGCCAAACTGTTTGTTATGATGATCGCGTGTCATGGGTGCGTAGAATTATGATGCCGGGGGTAGAGGTGAACTCGATAAAATGTAGATTATTTGAACAAGACATCCCGCGCGTTTAAAACGTAAGCCGAGACTGACACAGGGAACACAATGGAACGTTTAAAAAGTGTAATGTTTCTAAGGAGGGTTCGTTGCCAAACAATGTTACGAGCATTCCTTGGTATTGTCTAGCAAAAAAAAAAAAAGCAAGATCAAAAATTCTGTTCCTACAATACTAAGTAGTTCAAGGCGGGATATTTAGCGACTTCATAAATGGTATAGAAAATTTAAAGACACAATCGACCACAAGCATGGACCTTAACATGGAGTGTGCCAGCTCGAGGCGCATCGCGCTTACTTAATTCAATTAACCACAAATAACGTAAAATAGACGTAGGTTTAATTATTATTTACGTTACAAAACAAAATCATGAAAGAACAAACCTTAAGGCATTAATTTAGGGTGTTGACGATGGTTTGAAGTAGTTTGTTCTTTCGGGAATTTGCTTTGTGTCGCAAATAATGATTAATTCGACGTTTATTTTACGTTATTTGTGGAATCTTGCCAACCCATCGTCGTTTTATCGTCTGTGCGCCCCGAACTGGCTCAATCGATGTTAAGGCCCATGCTTGTGGTTAGTTGTGTTTTTATATTTATAATTTATATTATATTTATAATTTCCCAAAGTAATTTTGTATTCAATTTATTAAACAAGATAATGATCTCCATAATCAATATATTTGACTGAACAACCGTTGGCAGTTTTTGTACTTTTGTTACGATGGAGTATTTCAACCCCAAAAGCCCACCCCCTCTTCCCATTACCCCCTTCCCTCTCCCCAGGCCCACATTTAATACTCTCATTATTTGGTTGATGACGACAATTGTTTATTCCCGATGCTGTAAACAAGTTAGTCCGGCTGAAACGCGTTACTGATGTTTGTTCGATTCTTCTAAACGTCCGATGTGTACGACACAATGCGCGGCAGCACATTTTTCAACTTCGGACAGCTTCGGCATATGAGGGAAATGTCATTTTGCGAAAACGATTCTTGAGAACGTTTGCAAGAGTGGATTTAAGCGAATACGCGTTAGAGAAATTCACCAAACGCCATCAGGACACGTGAAGACCAATGCATTTGCGGAGACCAGGTACCCTAACTGAGCTGCCATTTTTCCGCATTAAAAGCGATATGGTTTATTTTATATATATTTTTTTCATTGTAGTGAGTAGCACTAACGGAGATTATGTACCCCTCTTGTTCCTTAGATAATGTCTGAGGGTACTATTTCGCCAATAGCTCGCGCCGGGAATCGAACCCGGTACCGGCCAGGTGTTGAAAATACAGTAGCAAAACCGACTGGGCTACGACGAGTTGTATTTCAAGCTAACGTTTTTAAGCAAAATGACGGTTTCATGGAGCCATGCGTGAAGTTCGTATAACTGGACTTTAGCGCTTTGTCAGCCTATTGCTAATGTAATATGGTTTGTCAAGATTTGTCACTTTCTATCTAATAATATAAATAAAAAAAGTAATATTAATGATAATAATAAACAAAATAAGATGCTTTAGTTTCGATACAGAAAATAAGATCTTTGTGGTATGACTCGAGCTTGCAAAATGGCGTCCCATCGTAACGATCGATCACGTGATCTCATTTTCCCAGTTTTAAACACGCTCAAACACGCAATCGACGCCATACTGTCAGCATATTGGAGGCTGGGCGGGAGTCGCCTGCCAAGCCAATAAAACCGATAAATAAGAGTTCATTTGTATATCGGTTAGCAGCTGTGTCTCCCATTCTTATTCTATTTCGGAAACCATTTCCTTAAATACAGTGTATGTGTGTGTGTGTACTCGAAAGTGTGTCTCGAGCTTTTCTCTTTTTCGTCCCGGGTCGCATTCCACCGGCCGGGCGGGCTCGGGGTTGGTGGGGTTGGTGGGTAACAGTGAGTAAGTTGCATGGACAAGAGTGAGACAAGCCGATACAAGCGAGGGATAGTAATATCTCGATATTGCGATAGCGTTGAATAAAAGATCACCTGCGGTTCCCTTACGGCAAATGGATGACATGTATTTTATTTCGTCGTTTAGGCAAGGTCGGTTGAATATTAGAATGTGTCTAGAGTTGCTCGCGAGATGGCGCGCAACCGAAACTCAATGAGGGTTTCGAGTCCCATTGAACTGTGATTGATCAATTTAACTTGAATTTTTGTAGCTCAGTTTTTTCTTGAATTAAATTGAATTCAGTTGACTTGAACTTTGTCGGTAGCCCAGTCGGTATTGCAACCGACTGCGGTGCCTGAGAGGTTCCGGGAACGATTCGCAGCACGGGCTTTCGTTTATTCGATCCCGGGGTACTGTTGAAGATGTGCCCCTCTGACATTGCCAAAGCAATATGAGGAGTACAGAATCTTCCGTAGAGATATGATGTTGTGAAAGTAGATAAATTAAAAAATCTCGACTTATCTAAATTTCGGATATTTTTATAGATGAAGATAAAGTAAAGGCAAAATAATGGAAACAGATCTGTTTGTGTGCGTCGTAAAGCTATTTCCATTATCTCCTCCATGTTGTTTATTGTTTATTTGTTTATTTACTGTCAAAAACATAAATTAATACATCTCTGCCGTCACCTCAAATGGGGGGTTGTAAATGTGTTTCTCTAGTGTGAGGGTCTCGGGAGGATGTTAACAATTGGAATAAAAATACTCTGGTTCGGCTTCAGGTTTCTGGAGGACATGAATTTGGCGCCTCAATTGCTTGCAAATCGATGTCGTCTCATTTTTCCTCTCTCGTTTCATCAACAAGTCGTGATGCGCGAAATACCCAAATTGGACTGCATTAGAGCGGCCATTGTTGACGTCGATGGTGGCACCATCCGTGCGGAAACATTGACCACGTGCTTGTCGCTCCGTTAAGGTACGATCCATCTCCTCCAACAACGCCTAGCCGCGTTTCCTCCTTGGTGGACCCCGCAGCTCATTGTAAAACCCGGCCACATTGGGAACGATGCTTTTTTGTTGTCCCGTGTGCTTGAGCTACCTTACCACGTAGCGTTTTTATACTGACTAACTTGGATCGATAAGAACTGCATATATCAACACTATCAAAAGATAACCAAACCACAATTATTGTTTAGCACTGCGCAATATTATACGATACGCGTTGCTGAAAGATAATTGCGATCACGTGAACGCTCCATAGAAACTAGATACTCCATAGAAACTAGCGCCATTTAGCGCCCTTGATTGCATGATTGAGCTGTACCGCTCCGTTCAAACCTACAAATGCAAAAACGTTAATGCTCAATATGCTCACCCAGAATTTCGCCCACACCATCAGGAATTCCAACAATGCCAGCCAGTGAGCCGCCCATTATTTCTCTTTTATTCCCCAATAACTGAGTCGTCACGTTTATCCTATGTCGTTTGTCTAATACGCCACAATGTAGCAACCCACTGAAAACACTTTCCGAAATAACATATATGCAAAATTACATCTATTGCCATGCATTGGATTCGAACTTGCGCCATGTAATAAAACATGAAATTGAATTGTGTTGCTGATTTTTAGGCTTAGGTTTGCCGTGAACGTTAATTTTTCGGTGAACTTTTGTGGATTAACACAATTTTGCCAAATTTTTCTTTCAGACTATTCGAAGCTCCTTAAAGCCTAGTCTGCTTCTTTCAATGGGTTTCTTACACGCAGCAAGCATTCTAATGGACAGATGGGGATTTTGCCCTGCGGTGACGTCACGGTCACGGGCGGGTCAGAAGCGATTTTTTGATTATGC
>JAUJYS010003116.1:0-13599 GCA_033995665.1 Melogona broelemanni | reverse complement strand
CTGCCATTAGCCAAACCAGTCATCTTATGGATTTGAATTTCCCATGATAGATTGGGTGTCATTTGTAGTCCCAGATAATGATCGACGTTACGGAGTTGCACGTGCGCGGTGCCAATTCATAAAGAAAATAAATGCCAATTCCTCGTGTTAATAAATAAGTAACGAGGATTTTTATTCCGGATCACTACATGATGTTATTGTACCCCTCGTGTTGCTGTAGCAATGTGTGAGGGTCACATTCCAGTACCACAGGATCGAATAAACGAAAGCCTGCTAGGGGAATCGAACCCGGGACCACCCACTCAGTAGACTGTTTCCATATCCACTGAGCCAGTGGGGCCGACATTACAGGGTACAGTCTCAGTTACCTTAAAAAAAGTAACTAACCCTACTCTTGCGTATTCAGTATCTCAGTTCTGAAATTGTCAATGCTGTAGCATTGACAAATCTGGTGAATCGTTTAATTATAAAAATCCGGGCCCGTGACTCACAAGGAAATACGTTGGCGTGTGCCCGGCGTTGCGTGATACGCTTCTTAACGGTACAGGGTGCTACAACGCAAGCGATGCGCAAACTTGTGCATTTCCAGCGTTGGCCAAGTTTAAGCACGCGTTTCCGCTATTCTCGTGTGGATGGATGGCTTTCCACGTTCTTCTACTGATGATGAGGATAGTCGGTGACGTCACACCTGTTTTCTTAACAGCCCAGGGCACGCATTCTGGACTTAGTTCAATTTTCGTGTAACTTAACAGATTTCACAAGGGGTGAGCAGGATTTCGCGCTAAAAATGGGCGTTCTGTTGAAATGACCTTTTCTCTTGTTGAAAACAAATGTCAGGAGAAAAGGTTAATTCAACAGATCGCCGATTTTTAGCTCGAAGTGAACTTCAATAGTCGGTCATTAGTGGCTCAGTGGGTATGGTCACATTCTACTGAGCGGGTGGTCCCGGGCTCGATTCCCCTAGCAGACTTTCGTTTATTCGACGAGCCTGGGGTACTGGCGTCACCCCTGAGCTTCCTTTTGGGAGTCCAGAGCTACCAGATCCTGCAGCATGGCTATTCCAGCTTTCATACCCCTTCCCTTCCCTTCCCCTCACATATCTCCATAGAGACACGAGGGTGCAGTAATCCTGTAGTGCACTAGGCACTACTGTGATTTAAAACAAAATTGGTTTGAGGAACTAAGTGATTTGATCTCCTTGGAACACATAAATTAACAACGATCCTACAGGCCTGTAGGGTGTACCTTATATTAACTGGGATTTTTAAACTGAATTCCCAACATGGCTCAGGAGTTTTCTTTTAGAAAATTGTTAAAGGCAGACTTGAGCCAAGTGTGTTTCAATAAAAATGAAAATGAATTTGGAAAACAAAATATCCATTTATGCACAACTAGTATTATTTCATGCTATTTTTCAGGACCGTAAAGCCGGGATCACTTGAAAGTGAATGCAAAAGGTAATTCACACTGTGATACAATTTGCTAAAATTGTATTTGATTTACCTGTTGATTTCAATTTACAAAAGTAACACAAAAAGGTAAATATTTCGTATTCTACTTCATAACAATTTTTTTTTAGTCTAGTGGACCAAATCAACGCAAGCAACGTTCCTTCTAGAGTGCGAATAGAACTGCAAGTCCAGCTGCTGGAGTTGTATGGAGAAGGGTTCGAATCCCTGAAATTTGCAGTGAGGTCTTCGGCTGTGGGTAAAAACTTGGTTTTTTGGCCTTAGCTAATTTTATTTGGTTGACTTTATCTTGTCTTTGTCAAACTATGATTTTTTTTTTTTTTTAATTCAGCGATTATTCGTTTATTCTAAAAAAGCCCATATGTATTTTTTTTATTTCGAATCTGTGACATCACACGTCATTTAGGTGAAGACGGTGAAGAAATGTCAGCTGCCGGACAAAATGAGACATTTCTTGGAGTTCGCGGTTTTGATGAGGTAAGCAAAGTTTATCATTTCATTTCTCCCGCATCACAACTTCCTCTAATACAAAAACAATATAATGATATTGTAAATAAAAACATAATATTTCCTCATACAGATTCTGTCATCTGTGATCAAGTGCTGGGCATCCCAGTTTGCCTTCAGGTCAATCGAGTACAAAAGGTAAACATTTAGTAAATGAGCATCACCCATTCCAAAAGCTCCCCTTGTAGTTAAGCTTCCTTGCAAGCCATCGGATGCAATAAAAGCTTTATGTACGAGTAGAATTTAATAAATTGAACTATCAATGAGCTCCAGATGGATCTCGAAGATATTCAAACATCTAACCACTATTTTGTCCTTGTGTTCGTAAATTGACAATGGACAGGCAGAACGGTCAATTGCTCAATGGCGGCATGGGAGTGGTCATCCAGCGGATGGTGGACGCGGAAGTGGCCGGCGTGCTCTTCTCACGTGACCCATTAACCGGAAGTGCAACCTCCATGATCATCAGCTCGAACTTTGGCCTGGGTGAGGTAAGCACATAAATGGCATAGCTCTTGCCGCACTAATAATCGATTATAGTAAATTGATTAAAATAGATAGATTGTTTAAAAAATGGCTAAAATATGAATTTAGCATTTCAATATTTTTAATGATTACCATTAGAGCGTGGTATCAGCCACTGCCGATCCAGATCAGGTGACCCTCCGAAGGTCATGGAATGACCTGCTGACAGTGCATCACCAACAGGTGGGAGCCAAGAAAACCATGGTCACCATGTCAGGTAATTCGAATCAATATTAATTAAAAAATCAACATTAATTACATTAATTAATTAAATTAACAACATTAATTAATTATAAAACGTCGAAGGACCCATAATTTTGAACCTTCTCTTTCAGAGGACGGTGGTACGGTGGAACAAGAAGTGGACGCCGAAAGGGCTTCGGCCTGTACCGTATCTGACGAGACTGCCCTTCGTCTGGGGCGCATCGCCCTCTTCCTGGAGCGTTGCTTTGGCAACGCCAGGGACATCGAGTGGGCCATCGAGGGAAAAAATATTTATTTGCTACAGGTGCATTAAGAATCTTTGACGTTTTCTCTGTTCGCAATTTGTCTGAACGCATTACATACTTTCATATCTTATATTGGCCACTGTGTGTAATACTTAAAAAAATGCATAAATGTAACTTTTCTTCACCTACCATTGCGCCCTCTACAGTCTCGTCCCGTCACCACAGACAGCAGTCTGACCGACTTCGAAATCATCCATGAATTTGACTCATACAAGAGAACAGAATATGAGAGCTATTCCACAGCCAATGTTGGGTACTGATATTTACACATTTTTAAACAATAGCCTGATGACTTCCTCATCATTATCGAGAGAAAAAATCGCTTGTTTCGCCATTTGGATTGTCTTATTCGCGTTCTTTGATTGTCTTTACTTGGCAGTGAGGTGATGCCGGGATCCCAGACACCAATAACATTTTCATTGATTAGAGCCCAAGCTCCACTCTTTCAAGTAAGTTTTTCACTCACTCACACACACTACCAAAGTAGGTAGATTTCGTTCAAACAAGTATGCCCTGATAACTTAGTATATTTTAAATACGTATTAAATTTGAAATATACTTTTTCACTTTCACAATTATTCCTCCATTTTCAACAAAGATTTTGTCTGCTTGAATCTAACCTGAATTATTCGTGTAAGAAAGCATCTGACTAATTGCTTAATCAGCAATAATTTTAATCAGCATTATTTAATTAAAAAACTTTGAAAACTTTGAAAACTTACTTTGAAAAATGTGACAAAAATTCATCCGTTTTTTCTAAATAAAAAACCGTTTTTCATTGTCGTTTGATTCTCGATTTAAATGTTTTCTTTTTACGTTCTTATAATTTCCTTCCCTTGTCCACCAATTGCAGATGACCTTTTCTTGGAAAGGTACGCGCCATCGGTACGATCCCACCGTCAATGAAGGACTGTCCAACTATTATGGACACGTCTTCTTCGACCTAATTCAGGTTATTGTTTTTAATTTTCTATTTTTTTTTTTTTAAATCACTGTAATGCTAATCAATGCATGATTTATACCCCTGGTGTCGCTATGGCGATATGTGAAAGAAGAATGGCAGCTGGTATAGCCAGGCTGCAGGATCCACCCCTAAGCTCTGGACTCCTTAATGGAAGCTCAGGGGTTACGCGAGTATCCCAGGCTCGTCGAATAAACGAGAGCCGGCGCCGGGAATCGAATCCGGGACCGTCCGCTTCGTAGGATGTTCCCATACCCACTGAACCATCGGTACATACTCAAAACTGATATTCATAAAAATTGGAAAAATGATGAGTTTGAAAAAATTCGTCGAAATATTGAAATTTTCTAACAATACATGTGTAGATGGCTATCTATTCGAAGTGCAGTTGTTTATACTATAAAAATCGCAGCATAAGATTTCTGATTTCTTCTGATTCATAGCAAAAATCATGGTCGCTGGCTCCGACTTGCACTTGTTTATAATATAAAAATCGCAGCGTAAGATTTCTGATTTCTTCTGATTCATAGCAAAAATCATGGTCGCTGGCTCCGACTAAGGGGGCCATGGCCAAGGCTATGGACATTGGTATCTACGGCCGAGTCCTCGATGATGACCATCTGCTCCAGATAGCCATCAAGAGGTTCGAAAATCCGCCTCTCAAAAATAAGCTACTGATGGCAATTCTCAGTTTTAAGGTAGGGCATAGGAAAATTTAGATAGAAAGGATAAAAATTCATAATTCTATATGACAAGACATGTGCAAAACACAAAACACTATACAGAATTCGTACTTGTGCATGATGTAATTTTTATAAAGGTATTTATCTATTTCAATTATTATGCCTAACACTATTTTCTATTGTGGGGCGCGTCTACGAATTGGTCGTAGGGTATGCTATTTGGAGGATATGTTTTGGGTCGGGCCGAGAAGAAATATCGTAACGCACCGGCTCCGACTGAAGGAACAGTGACGGTACAGCACGCAATAGACGTGCTAGGTGAACACCTCGCTGAAGGCTGCATTGAGGTGAGCATTTGTTATTCTTAGTGTTACATATACAGAATACAGAGAAAATCATGCTGTACTTTTTTTGAACAGCAACATACGTTTGAACGCAACAAAATACATTCGTCTTATTTCTTAAGACCAAGAAATTAAATATTAAAAAATACTTACAATATAATTTTGTACCTCTACCCATTAATACTTAAACATAACTATTGATATTATTTATTTACTCAAAGTGTTCAACTGTTTTGATTTGAATCTAATAAAGTCATATTTTATTTATGTGATAATCAGCCCATGATGGCTCACATGGGTGTCACAATGTCTTCAGTGATGTGGAACATGGCCACGCTCAGCATGCTCTCACAGGGAGGTGGAGGTAATTGAAAAAATATATTTGACGGCAATTACAATGTAGTTACACCCCATTGCAATGTACAAGTACATGTAGTACATGTATATTCACATTTACGAGTATTGAGAATAACAGCTTCGTTTTGTTATTGCTGATGCTTGCGAAGATTTTACACTGGATCAATACAGTGACTTCGCCTATCTAATTGGCAGTGCAAATGGCGCGGAAAGTGGTGACGTACCCTTCAGTTTACAGGTAAGTTTTCATAAATCGCGGTCATATAATTGTGTAAGAAAAATAAGACAGTTCAAAATGGTTTGCTCGGATATAGCATAACTAATACTTTATCAGCATGACCTAATATTATTTTGAATTACCTCATCTCTATCAAGTTATTAGTACTAGCAATAGCCGAAGAAATTACGGCAGAGGAATTCATAAAGATGGACCCGGAAGTGAGTATGATGGTATAAGGATACCAAGTGCATACCCGACTGTAGGGTTATGTGGAAAATGGTCAGTGTTGTGTTCGTTCCTTTTGAAAAGGAACCAGTTCTAGTTCCTCCGATGAAAAAAGAACCAGTTCCCGTTCTTCAAGAATAAAAAGGAACCTAGACGTTCCTTTACTAAAGGAACCAGTTCCTTTTCCGTTCCTTTAAAATTTGAAAAATTTGAATGATGACGTCACGGAGTTGCACGTGCGCGGTGCCAATTCATAATGAAAAGAAAGACGAACATGTGTGCCAAATTTGATTTGAATAACTTGAAGATTTGCAATTTTAAGATCAATTTTCAATTGAAACGTGTTTTTTTAGGAAAAATGTGCTTTTAGAGAATGAAGGTTATTTGAACAAGGAACGCTGTAACCAAAAAAGGAACCCCCGTTTCAGTTCCTCAAAAATAGGAACCAGTTATCGTTACAGTTCCTACAGAAATAAAAGGAACCTAGGCGTTCCTCCGTTCCTCAAAAAAGGAACCAGTTTCAAGGAACGGGAACTTTCCGTTCCCGTTCAATTTTTTAATTATTTTTGCATTTTCTACAGGAAGCTCTTCACTGGCTCCAAAATACAAGCAAAGGGGCTGGCAAAAAGTTCAGCCAATTTCTGCATCGACATGGGCATAGAGGTCTTAAAGAGGTAACAATGCACAAACAAGGGGCATTCACGATGCTCATCAGCTGAAATAATATAAAATGCCGATTAATTTTGTTTCTTTTAAAAATAGTTAATATTTGACTCTGGTTTTCTTTCCTTGATAAAAAATATTTAGTTTGACTTGGGCTCCATCAGCTGGGGAATGAACCCAGTCGAAGTGGTGAAAATGGCACAGGTAACTTAATTTCAATTATATTTTGCCAATGCACCAATGACACCATCGATACTCTACCAGTACTTTATGGGATACCTCTTTGTTTATAGGGAATGTCCAAGAGCATTTCCAGTTTCAAAGAAGCGGGAAAATCGAGTCAGGGGAACCCGGTCGATAATATCAAAACACAATTGACGCCATTTAAAAAGTAGGTGTTGCCACTCATTGTTGTCGTAGGACTGAGGAGAAAAAGGCTTCTTTTTCTCCTAGCGCGGTAACCGATGCACATTGTTGAACACTCCCAATGAATTAGCGTGATACGTACTTTTTAGTGGTAACGCACGTACAGTTGCAAAAGTTCCCCTGGTGCTGTACCGCAGCACACGCTTATAAATCTAGTAATATCCAGAGAATAACTTAATTTTTTTAATTATTTCAGGCGAATGTTATCGTTGGTGATGCGTCCATGCAAGAAAGGAGTCTTACATCGTGAAAGAGCAAAGGTACGACAACTTTTTACATTAAGATGATTAAAATAAGTATCATTGACTGAAAACAAAAAATGCAACATTTACCGAGAGTGCAAAAGGTATACGTTAAAACTAAAATAATTCTAATTACAGTCCATGCTTATCAACACCTACGACTGTCTGCGGCGCAGCTACCGCCATCTAGGCGAACTAATGGTCAAGGAGGTAAACAACAGTTTTGCAAAAAAAAAATTAGTACTTAAAAGATACGATCCATTCTGTCTAGACACTTCGCCAACAAATCCTTACCATTGGAATTTTCTAGGGCTATCTACCGGACATTAACCTAATATTCTTCATGCTACACGGGGAAATTGTACAGCATGTACAGGGACGATCGGCAAAACTCCTTCGCAGGTGAAAACCAGAGGGGTTGGACAAAATAATGGAAACATATATGTTTGTGCACCTTGTAAAGCTGTTTCTATTATTTTGACCAACATAAAAATGAAGATTTCTTTAGTGCAGTGCAGTTTTATTGAAATGATCATCACAAGTCCTGCTCTCAAAATATTAATTTGTCAATAAATTTGCTTATTTACCTCAGAGCCAAGCACAGAATGAGATTGCACAACTTCAAGGACAAGTTGAAGTTCCCTGAAATGTCCGACGGTTATCCTATACCGGTAAGGTCACTAACCTTCCATTTTTTTTTTAATTACCATATATATAGTATTGCTAATCACTGCAGAATTACTGCACCCTCAATCTTGCATCAAACCATTTTGCGCACGCCATAGCTCAGTGGTAGAGCATCCGCCTGTTGTGTGGTAATTCCGGGTTCGATTCCCGACTCGGGTTTTCGTTATTCAATCCCGAGGCAGTAGTGACAATGTACCCTTCCGTATAATGCTCTTTCGAGGTGATTACTGGGGTACATAATCTCCTGCTGTGATGACAATCATTGATTATTTTTAAAAAAATGCCTGGTAACTAACCAATGTGATTTACATGCCCGCATTCCAGCTTCAAGAACAGAACGTGGTGAAACTGGATGGTACCTCCAAAGTGGTTGGCTATCCCGTATCTCAGGGAGTCATCCAGGCGCGAGCCCGGGTTGTTGAGTCTTTCCACGACGTCCACACAATTCAGGTATTGACTAAATACTCTGTATAATGTCTTGGATGAAATATTTTTGCAATTACTCGCATATTCTAATCGTTTAACGTCATCCAAGATGGTGACCAACCTCTATGTCTGTTTAGCTTATATTACCTGCCAGAAAATGGCACTAACAAGACAACGTAGTGATGAGCTATTTTTTAAATCTTTTCCCTAGCCTGGTGAGATTCTCATTACTTTCTCAACGGACATCGGTTGGAGTCCGTACTTCCCGATGTTGGCAGGGGTGGTCACAGAAATTGGTGGTCTTATATCGCACGGTTAGTAGGCCTCAATGGACTCAGCGTTTAGGTTAAGGTTTCGCTCAAGGCCAGAGGAGATCATCTTTATCTGGATCTTGTCTTGAATTTTTTTAAATTTGGCTTGCTAAACTAATCGACTGATCTTGATTAAATTTAATAAAAAATTTATTAATGAAATATGATGTTTGTTCTGGTAAATATAGGAGCTGTTGTTGCTAGAGAATTTGGTTTGCCTTGCATCGTGGGAGCCCAGACGGCAACACGGGTCTTTAAATCAGGTAAGAAGGAATAAATGTATTGCTTCAAATTACTCGACGGCATAGTTTTATTGCTCTATTATTATGGCTAAATTAAAGATACATTGGTTTGCAGTGTGTTTTTCCAGTTTGCGATATGACAATCATATTTTCGCATTTTTTTACGATTGAGACAACTAAATTAATCTGGCACCCATCTTTCTAGGTGACCTGGTCCTATTGGATGCCACAAGAGGATTCGTCAGCAAAGTGGAGGAATAATATCGAAATATCGATACTTTTATATGAATTTCGATGCCTGTATACGCAAAAATTCGCACGCGTGTTGCGGTTCATTTTGCAGCCAGTTTGATAGCAACATTTCCAATTGCATATCCCTATTTGGATTTAAATAATTATAAATGTCATAGATCATCGGTTCGATCATCAAAAATGGACGAAACAAGGGGAAAATGTATTTTTTTTTAAATCCATATACGCGAACATGACAGCTAAAGGAGATTATGTATCAACACGACCAACTCTAATTTTGATAATAAATCCATTTAAAAAAAATTTACACTGTAAAATATTGAGTTTTTCTTCTTCATGTAATTTGAATAGTGTGCATTTGTGTTTTGTCAAAGCGAAAAATTATAGTTGATTCCTTATTTGGTCAAGGAATCAACTATAATTTTTCTCTATTTGCTACACACGGTTCCTACTTTCTTCAATTTTCGTTGTGCCAAAGGTTTTTTTTTATATTTTTAAATCACAATAGTGCCTAGTGCACTAAAGGATTACTGCACCCTCGTGCCTTTATGGAGATATGTGAGGGGCAGGGAAGGGACGGGAAGGGGAATGGCAGCTGGTATAGCCAGGCTGCCAGGGATCCAACCCTAAGCTCTGGACTCCCTAAAAGGTTACATTTATACTTTTTCTATTTTCTTCGGAATTATCTTTCTTCTTCGTCATTCTAAAGTTTCGGAAGCCGAATTTGGATTTTTTTAAAATAAATTTGGTGTAGTTGTCCCATATTGTTCAAGTAATGCAAGTGTACTATCCACTAGCCCGAGAATACCTAAAATAAAACACGAATAATCTGCTAAGTGACAAGTTTTGAAAATGAAACTCCCGCTCACAATATAGAGACGCGCGACCATCACTAAAAGCATATCTACGGACACGTCACCCAACTGATAAGTATCGATTGGGAATTCCCAGTTACCAACAGTCCCCAGCCACAATATCGCCGACCAACAAACTCAGCTCACCACGTGTATGACGTCACTCTCTACCCATTGTGTAGAAACTTTATCATTGTTTTCAAGCATTTAACAGGCCCACATTCAGAAAAAAATCACAGGAGTTCTGATACTACATCAATATGTTTTTATGTAGACCTTGGCGTATTTAGTTAACTATTAACAAAATTAGCAATCTGAAAAATGGGGGCTGTTTTTTCCTACATCTTCAATGTATTTTATGGAAGGGAACAGATTACTTTGGTAATGCTTGGATTGAATGGGGCTGGAAAGACCACGATTTTGTTAAGGCTGAAAACGGGAGAGACAGTACCAACCATGGCAAGTTCTGGTGAGTAACGCAGAACATATCTGGCACCAGTTGCCAATATCATATATCTTTTTGCTGACTGCCAATTAATTTTGGACGACTCAAGTTGGCGAAAATATGCCGTTCACAGTACTCAAACATTGCTTAAGCAATGTGATTGGTACATAATCTTCTGTAGTGATATTCATAACAGTGATTGGGGGGGGGGGGGGAATTTTTTTTCAATAAAATCAAAAAATAGCCCTGACGTCACAATTTAAGAATTTAGACTTGTTGTTAGACTTGTTGTAATCAGTGTGGGATTTGTAAAAAAAAAAAGTAAGGAGGGGGAGGGGGGTCAGCAGAGTCTGACCAAAGAAGGAGAGTTAAAACCGACCCCCACAGTATCGGTAAAATTCACCGTTTATGCACGGTATGAGGGGGTTGGGCCACTGAAGTGTAGGGGTTAAACCCACCTAGGGGACTAGGTAAATCCTACACTGATTATAACTATTACACATAAGATAAATTAAATCATCAAGTACGTGAATTTTCCACACAAAGGTCTTCAGATAGAAAAAATTGAACACAACAATATCGACTATATCATATTCGACATTGGATATGGACGCTGCTGGGACGCTAGAATAGCAAAAATGATGTGGAATCATATCTTCGGGACCATACAAAAAAAGCCTTATGGTGAGGACTTCATCCGTTAGAAACATAAACCAATCTAAATATTTTACATGGTGCAATTTATACACATGCTTTTTTTAAAGACTTTCGAATACATCAAAACCCATTTGAATAGGGCTGATGCTGGTAGTCGATGGCACCGATAGAGATCACGTAGACGAAGCATGTGAATTCTTTAATTTCTTTCTTGACTACAAGGATGTGAGAAAGAATCCCATACTAGTCCTAGTGAACAAAAATGTACGTACATACAACCCTTTATACATAATGCAGTGAATGTCAGAATGTTATGCAAACTTTCAATAGCACACACTTGTCAAAAAATAGAGGTGGTCATTATTATGACCATGGTAGACAGATGTAGAATTGAATGAAAATTAACTAACGAAATAAAATAACAATACTTGGTATATTAATGCTTAATTAATTAAATTTAACCAGATATTCTTCATTTGACTTTAGTAATATGCAAATAACGTGTTTCGTTTGATTAAAAATAAGTAAAAGAAAATAAAGAACGAAATAAGATAATAATACTTGCACATTCATTTTTTTAAATTTAATTATACTCATCTATAACTTACTAACTACTAATCTATAATCTATAACTTCATTATAACTTGATAATATACAAATAACGTATTACCATGACATAATAGAGCTTAGGGGTGGATCCTGCAGTCTGGCTATTCCAGCTGCCATTCTCCATCCTTTCCCTTCCCTGCCTCTCACATATCTCCATAGAGACACGAGGGTGCAGTAATCCTGTAGTGTACTAGGCACTACGATGATTTAAAAAAAAAAGTATAGGGGTGATCCTATAGTGATTAGCACTACAGTGATTTAAAAAAAAAATTATGTTGCTTAAATAAACAACAAAATAAAAACGCTTTCATCGGTGAGTCATTCCCAATTTTAATTTGCATATTGTAGGATCTGGCGAATGTCATATGACACCTGCAGAGGTATTGGAAATTATAGACCTTCCATTCTTTCACATTCAAACAGCGTCAACCTATGATTGAACAGGACTAACAGAAAGCTTGAATTGGTTCGCCACCGAAAAGCCCACCGACTAACCAAACAAATGAAGTCATCTAATGAGATCAGCCTTGTGTAAATTAATCGTGGCCTTATTCAATAAAAACTCGGTGCTGCTGCAATTACAAGACCGAGTCACAGACGTTTATTTACGAGCGAAAGTTTATCCATTGCTTGTAACGTGCTATCGCGTATCTACGTGCACATCGTTACCCAGCTATTGATCCGAATCGATCTGCGAGCGAGTCACATATCATTTTGACAGTAGACAAAGTCATTGTAACTTTGGCGTGGACATACAACAAACACGTGTAAGCAATGAAAAGTCGCACCACCGAACGAGGACCTACGAGGAACGTAGGAACGAAACTTTTACGTTCCGTTCCTGCCCAACACTGTAATTAGCAACCTCAAAAAGATTAAAATCTCGGAATTGATGATGTATACAAGAAATGAAATCAAGCATTTAGACAGTCCTTAAAAATCTCGAGAATATTATGACAGACTACAAATTCTGCGGTAATTGTAAACTAATTATTTGTTACTATGTTTCCGTTTCAACTATAGGATCTGCCCAACGCCATGACTGTCTCTGAGGTCACAGACAAACTGGGTTTAGCCAATATGAACAAAATGACCTGGTATGCCCAGGCAACCAGCGGCACCAACGGCAGTGGCCTGTACGAGGGTCTGGATTGGCTGGCCGACGAACTGAAAAGGCGTAATTGATTTAGCGAAGTAGGGATCTCGCATAATGGAATCACAAGTCACCATTCGGAAACACGAAAAAAAAAACTATTGGATATTTTCAGAGCCCGGTTGGTTCATTAAAGATCATTGTTTTTGCAAAAGTGTTGTGTTTGAACTGTTACTGATACGTAAGTTAAATTACTGTTAAATTGAAGTCAAAATTGAAGTTTAGTATTTTGGCCACGCACACATATTTACTTTTACCTGGATTATTGATCGAGAGTGTCAACGCAAAGCGCGACTAATCTACTCCCGCCAACCAATAACATTGGTTGTGGTGACTCATGGTTGCACTCGCGTGTTCTTATAGAGATTGATCAAAATAATGGAAACAGCTCTATAAGGTGCACGAGCAAACCTGTTTCCATTATTTTGTCCAACCCCAGTATACGCGTGTGTGTTTGAGGTTCGGTTGCGAGCATTTGCGAGGTCTGTTGTTCACTGCACGCAGAAAACTCTTCCTTAGCTACGGACAGCGCGCAGTTTCCGAAACGAGTGCACTTGGCGATGACGATAACGGCATTCGAAAATACAACAATTTTGAAAAAGAATTTGAAAAACTTTATTTTTTACGTTACAAACTGTCGTGCATTTTTAGTTTATATTATTTTTTAAAACATTTTCATCCTCGCAAAAATATTTTTTTAAATACCGATTGTTTTATCATCGTGTAGATATTAATAGGAGCCGTTGGAATGCAATAGCTAAAGTAATGTTGATTCTCGACCAATGAGAACAGGAAACGGCAACTTCTTGTAAGAATCCGATGTTTTAATACT
>JAUJYS010003115.1:0-13601 GCA_033995665.1 Melogona broelemanni | reverse complement strand
GACGCCAGTACCACAGGATCGAATAAACGAAAGCCTGCGCCGGGAATCGGAACCCGGGACCACCCGCTCAGTAGAATTTGACCATACCCACTGAGCCACTGGGGGCCGATTATTATCATTAGCCTTAAAATACTTAATAAAATGGAGCATTCATTGTAGTAAAGCTATGCTGGTGTGTGCAAAGAATTAAAGCCTTAGTTTCAAATAGCCTTGAAGCGCATAAAAATAAAAAGTATGTCGACTTCTTAGCACATTTTCATTGCTTTTCCTACTTGTGAATTGTGATGATGTACATTGTGATTATTGGTGCAAAAGCAATCTGTTTATTTCTTCTGGCAGCGCCTTTAAAGTAAAAATTCAGTAGCTTTCTTATTAGATAACGTCTCAAACTAAAGGGAGACGATAAAGAGCAAAATAAGACGTCATACTGTGCGTTGAGCCTTAATGACCAGGAGCGTAATGTAGAACATTGAGGCTCCGGTCTTAATGACGTCTAAAAATTAATTTCAGGCGAAATTAAATTGATGTTTAATCCATTCGGAAAAATTCGTACCAAATTAATTATTATTTGTTAATTTAAAATAACCCCATTCTGTCTTGCTGGCAAAAAATTAAAGTCTACATTCCTCTGAACACCACTCTGTCGATAAAATCGATAAAAGCGAACTGTTTCTTGAAGTCGATTACTTCAGCTCGTGGGTGGCGGGGGCGAGGATAGGGGTGGTGGATTAGGCCCGAACGCGTGGCGTCATGACGCTACCGGAACAATGGCAGCGGACTCTGGTTAGGCCTAGTAGTGCAACGACGCCTTTTTTCAACCTCCACCCCCTACTCCACCCTCCAAACCCGGGCCAACCACCCCCGCACCAATGCACATGCGTCCCATCTATAGGAGAGAACGCATCATTGTGTAACACGTGAGTGGGAGTAATGGCCCGGGGCAGCTATTGTCGTCTTACATGGCCCCGGGGGCCGCCATTGTCGTATTACGTGGCGTGGTGGCCCCGTGGTGGCCCCGTGGTCACATCCACAGTTGCATCACAACAATTTGAAAATATTCGAAAGACCCTGTGTCCATATATGGTATTTGTAGAGACAACTGCTTATACAGGTGTTTCACAAACGAGTGTTTGGATTCAGTAAATAACATATTATCTTTTATTTACTTTAAATGTCCAAAAGAAAGGCCTTTATATTAATCAGTTATTTAAAATAAATTTAATTTTAGTTGTCTTTATTCGACATTCTTCTCGGCATGCTCCAGAAATATTAATTTCAAATTAGGATTAAGTGTTGCGTAACCATGTAAGTATTAAGCAACGATAAATAAAATATTATTGGACCGATTGAACCTTTTTTGAATTTCTAGGTTTTAAATATTTTACTTTTTTCACTTTTGTCAAGCAACATTTTTCAAGATACTTGTGAGTATCTTGTGTAATTTTCCAAATTGTCGGTAAGTTCATACCGAATATAATAATGACCTCATTTCATTGTTTTCAACGATCCTCTTTACATAGTTGCTGTGTTACGCGAGCCACAGTTTGAGAATCTCTGTGCTTGCAGCGCACGTTTTCGTTTCGGTGCATTAATCGGTAGCATGCAATTCAGTGTTTTGTTATTCAGATTTATTTGGGAGATTTAATCGCACTGGCGCGATGGAAGCATTGTGTCAGGGCCCGGGGCAAAGAATGGGAAGCAAAGGATACTATACCATGCACGAGATTTTAATAGGGTGAGGTTGTTTAAATAGGCGGATTCTTGTTTGATAAAAATGGTTTCTCTTCGTGTATTTTCCATGCAGTCCATGCCGTGGTCCTTGTGGTCGAGAGCCCGACTGTTGGGGCGATGGCATTGGGTTCGATTCCCGATACAGACTCTCGTTTATTGCTGTCAAGTTTACACATAGTAAGGCGCTGCGATCGTCAATATCACCCATTGATTATAGTGAGCCTGGTAGGGATTACAATAGGGAAAGTAAGGATCTTATGCGTCAATCTAACGTTAATAAAGACGCACAACGCCTGCTGACGAAGTGCCTGAGTTCGAGCACCGAAATAAAAAGATATTTTGTTTTTGATATTTCAAATTTAATTTTGGCTATATTTATTTTATTTTCTTTTAAAGTTGTCCAAGTTTTACTCGATCCCGAGTGCTCCCAAATAAGTAAAATAATTCAGAAACACCTCGTTCATCACAATCATGTAGAAAATTAGCCGTTAAGAACTAGCTAGCATAAAAAATACAAATTTACTGGCACCTTCCACTAGGTGGCGCGGCGCGAACACAGGTTTGAAAGATACGTGACAGCGATGCTGCCAACAAAATAATGGTCAGTGTGGGTGGTGGCGGGAGGATCGGGTCGAGATGGAGGAGGGGGTGGTTAGCAACTTTTGATCTCCCAGCGCCATAGAATAATATATACGCGAGAGATTGACTTTGATGGACATTTCGATAGATAGGATCTCTCAACTGGCCGCGTCCACCCTCCTCTCCTCCATACCAAGTGAATTCGAAATTTCGTATAGACTCTCTTTCTCGCTTCTCTTATCGTCTTCCTCTTGCAGCACGCTCCCATCCATACGAGATTTGTCTGGATTTGCTGTCCGCGCGTTGGTAAGTGTGCAGCGACGAACGCTGTCGAACGCTTTGCGTTACCCACTCATATATTTTCTAGTGCCGTTTCTATGCGACGATGTTGACCGTTTCTATGCGACGATGTTTTCGTGAATTACATTTTTGCGGAAAACGAACAAAAATGAATGTTAAAAAAGTGAGAATATCGATGAGTAAAATTTCAATTCTCATTTTGAGTATACATGTACAGTAGCGACTGAAAAATTTAAAATTGGCTTCAATGTAAAATTAAGACGTCTTAATTTACAGTGTAGATGTTGTCTGTAATGTTCAACAAGTTGAGCAACCAATACAGAGACAATCGCCTTTAGCGCCATGTACTGTTCCTGCACACTTTCGTGTGCGGTGACATGTAATTCTGTTTTTGCCACACGGTTAACGGTTCTCTTTTTTTTTTCCTTTCTCTAAATAAATTTTAAAATGGTTTCTGGAATTGGCGAGATAGTCGCTCGCTTTGCATTTTTGTTCGTCCCTCTTGTCCTCATCCTCCGTCGAGGTCGGTTTTGTACTCGCGGGCATTTAATACGTGCCTATATAGGCCACCAATCAAGATGGCGATTTCAGATAAAAGGTCCAGTTGGTCAATGTTATGCGGACCCGCGCCACGATAGAGCCGTGTGGTGTCCACCGTGTTATTTATGGTTCACGGAACACGTCATTTCTCTATCATCGGGACATGTGTTGATTCTGAGTCAGGGGACATGTTATTTCTAGCTCAATGGCGAGTACTCTTACACGTGTTTTCTGATTCACATGGCTTCTCAATACAAGCACTTTCGCCAAAACAGCGTAGACTCTTGTAAACTATGATTCACTACTAATGTGGTGTTTTTTTATCAGAACACCGTTTCTTTCTGAATCACTAATCATTCTCCACTGTCGTTGTTTTTTCCCTTCATCAAGGAACTTGGCCTTTTTTATTCTCAATTATTTTAGCATGACTCATTTTAGTTTCGTTTAGCTCAGCTGTTGGTAGCTTTTGATCGTCCAATCATTTTTTGGTTTCAACATGAATATATTTGCCCTCGAAAAAAACAATCATAAAAGGACAGATCTATTCTTGCCTCCAATAACACCATACACACTGGTTTGCTCTTGGATGCCATATTTCGCAGTGTACCTGGCAGTATTGAATGGACGGTTACTCTTCCCGCGCTTTTTGTCCAACTTGTCACCGATTGGTGGAGAGGCAGCACGCGCAGCGCTATGACGCGAATGTCACGTGACTGAGTGTTGTGAATATATTATTACGGTTCACACAAAAACATATACTCCCAACGCATGCGACAGTTTACGTATAATTCGTAACGTTGGACTCGCAACGACTGCAACGAAGGTACGATATAAAATTGACTGAGCAATATGGCCGAGCAGGAGTTCTGAATTGCCCGCTACGTCAATGTCATTGTGGGGGTTGGTTTATACGGGGAGACTCGCGAGGGAGAGCAGTTTGGTGCAAAAAAAAATCAATTTTAATATTCTTTTTTTTGTGTGTGTGGCGTACAAGGCTTATCTAAAATGTTATCAGGAAAAAAATTTGAGTACGAAACTTGTCCGCGCGTGGGGTTACTGCTTTGATAGAGTCGTGGCATATTGTAGGATTTAAGGGGGTAGGGACACCTATCACCTCCTAAGACCCTGGAGCCCGTACATAAAACGTCGCATTAACGTTGCAGAATAGATTGAAGTCTTAGTGTTAAACGCGGCCGCCGCAAAATGTATTCGTTGGAATACTAAATTAATTGCAAACCTACCTGCAGGCCTGTTTTAATAGAAGGTCTTGACGATTGCAGCGCCTTGTAATCAAGTAGTGTAAACTAGAAAATGGTACCTCACTAATGGAATAATGCGAATGACTGCAATAATTTTCAAGATTTATATTTATTAATCGTAGATTCAAAGTAACGTATTGAGGTACTTAAAAAAATTAAAATGTAATAAAAAATGCGTGCGTTATTTCCAATTTCCATATACAGTTTCGGTTTAAAATTAACGCAATTAAAAAAGTGCCAACAACTTCCGTTTGGAATGATTTAGCGCCCCAGATCAACTCTTTAACAGATATTTATCTAAGTAGAGCCTAGGCCACAAGAGGATTTACAATTGTTTGGTCTTCATAGGTGCTCGGTAGGTATGGGCTTCGAGATTTTTCTTCCTTTTTTCATTATAGTAAAAATGGCGACCTCTGCCCGTGAAAGGCGCGGGCAAAAAAGCTTTAGAGGAGGAAGTTCTTGCGGCGAACACGGTGGTTACTCAATACCCCCTTATAGCCCGACTCGCTTCCATTAGCGCTCTTTTTCCGAACATTTTTATATAAACCCCTGGCCGGTGAAAGATTTTCTTACGCAGACTGACCCCGTCGCTCAATATTCAAATGGCGAATATGGTAAATGGAAATAAGAGTACTGGCGGTAAAGCGCGGGGAGCGTTAAAAAAAAAATGAGTGGTGCGTATACACGTTTGTGGAAGTGTAAGGGGTGGTGGGTGTGGATAGGGGAGGATTATTAGAGGGATGGTTAGAATGGTCGGGATCAACTTTTAGTTTCGTTGTCGAACGGGAGTTTTGGAACAACAAAAAATGTACCTTGGTGTTCGGAGTTGTGGTGCTGACATTTAAAAACAGTGTAACGTGCTTTTATTTTTTTTTCATGTGAAAAGTTATTTAGATTTTAAAAAATCTACTCCTAAATAATCTATCTTGCTCAAATAAGTAATAAGAAATAACGTTCATCATAAAAATAATTAAATTTATAATAACCTTTACAATAAAAATTCCGTTAAACATTTTATTAATAAATTTAAATAATAATTTGATTTCAAAATATTTCGAAAGGCAGCTTGTGTGTGAAGTGACAATAATGATGATAACAATAACAAAAATGACAATAACAATAACAAAAAGTGACAACCTCAATTGTATTGATAATTTTTATACGATTAAAATGTTGTTTTTTAGTCCAATCATGCCTATTTTTACTATAAAAAATATCAACATTTTGTCCAACGCTTTCTTTCGATTGCCGCCATCGTTCATAACGAGGCGTTTGTTCACATCTAAAGTAAGTGACCGATACCACGCTTCTTAACACCGAACAGTTTCCAATTTTTTTTGGTGGCATGAAACGAAGAAGGAAGTTTGCTAAGAAGATTACTGGGAGAAAAGTATGAAAGAAAAAATGTATATCGTAGAATATCAATGAGCACGGCGAAAATAAAATGTGAATGGAATTGAAAGTGGACTAAAAAAACGGGCTACCTGCTTACGGGTAGAGATGAATAAAAAAAACAGGGTCACCGGTAGAATAAAGGGGTAGGGGAATGGGGTAATACGAGCGACCAGAAAAAAGGGAGGGTACAAAAGTGCAGCAAGAAATCGAAAGTTGGAAAACCTGGATGCTCGAAGCTAAAAAAAAAATAAAAAAACCTGGGGGAGGGGGGTACCTTTGCCAGCTTTTCTTTGCCAGAGGATGGCTTTCAAAGCTCGTAGACCATAATATCAGTCATTGTGGCCATGTGATGTCGGTCCATTGCGATATTTTCTTAAATGTGATGTTTTACACTAAAATAATGAAAAGCTGAGACTCAAAAGAATTTTTGAAAAAGAAAATTTGAAACGAATTTTGTAATTTATAACTGAATGCTAATTTTAATTTGTTAAAACAGATATTTATTTAAACAAAAAAGTATCTTGAATTTCCTCTTTTGATTTGCTATCACCGATTTGTTTTTTAACAACAATTTTTTTTCTGAAGGATGGCGCTTGTGGCTATTCGATGGACTCGCCACTTGGAGCGCCACTTGTTGTTTTGCAGAACACCCTCTGATCAAAATATTGACACAACTTAAGTCTTACCCAAAAAAGTATTTTGTTTAAAAAAATCGCGGCACTGCGCGCTCTTTTCTTAAATATAGCTGTCTCATCTTTTTAAAATTCTTGGCGTTGCGCGCGCTCCCTCGTTAACTTTAGAACTTTCATTTTTTAATCAAGGTGATGCACATGCTCTCGCCTAACAAATTATATTTTTAAAAAATCGCGGCGCTGCGTACCCTCTCCTAAGTATAGTTGTGCCATTTTTTTGTAATCGCGGCACTGCGCGTGTCTACTTATCCAAAAGAATTTTATTTAAAAAATCCTTACCCAAAGGTATTTTATTACAAAAAAAATCGTGGCACTGCGTGCTCTTTTCTTAAATATAGATGGTTCATCTTTTAAAAAATCGCGGCGATGCGCGCTCTCTTTCCTACCGATAACGACACGCCCTTCCCCCTCCTTCAATCAGACTCTGCTGACCCCACCTTGTTTTTTTGACAAATTACACACTGACTTAAGTAGATCGATTGGTTGCACAAAAAATATTTAGAAAAATATGTCATATTTTTATGTGATTCACCGTTATGTTATTGAATAGGCCTTCTGTATAGTCGTCTAGGCTATTGCCCAATTTGAATTTAAAATTCCGATACTAAAATTTTTACATGATATCGTCGAGGCGCAACTAGCGGTCCCCACCGGAAACTTTCATCTGTTAGTGCCAACGGCTGTCAGATTTGGCTGTCCCGTTTGCTGCTCCACCACCGTCATCGCATCCTCGCGAGCGACAAATCCATTGTCCGGGGGCAACTACACATCCTCCGGCATGTCTGTGCCCAAATCCCCGGCACTCACCCCGACACCCTTCGAAAAATCCCCCTCGACATCCCCTTCCCGTTTCACAAACCCATGATTCCTCTCTCTTCACTGTATACCGGGGGAACCCATATCTCACCCCTCCGCACTTTCTAGAAAAATTTTGAATATGATTTTCACCGCCACCCTACGCAGTATATGCCACCTCTTAGTCCTTCCTTCAATCTGTTGGAACCTACCAAGGTAGCCCCCCCCCCACTCCAATCACCCTCTAGCAAGCTCGGCTTTCTATCCACCCTGAGCGCAACTAGTCCTTCTGAATAACTATGGCCAATGGAATCGCAATGGGGAGGATATCTAATGAGCACTGGAACCAGTCATGATCAAGATGCTGAACATGTTTGGAATCGAGCATTGACCTTTATTTTAGTTATTGTTTGATTTGTGTTCTACAGTATTTTTTCGTATCCATTTTTCAAAAGATTTTTAATATTTTGGGATGTGCGGCAGGCAATAGTTTAACCAATTGTATGCCTGTAGTGTATTTAGAAAGGAAGTTATTTATTTATTATTATTAAAATGTATTAATTTTATATTTTAAATGCCCTTCCACTTGATTTTCAATTTATAAATAATCTAGATTGAAAATATTTATTATTATTATATTTTGATCAAATATTGCCAAATTTAGTACGAGCAAGTAAATATGGACAATTTCAATTGTTATTTTTTACTATCAGTTTAATCCATATGCCTATTACTCATAACAGTTAAACAATGTGACCTTCCAGAAATGCTCAATCGTTTAAAAGGGTACAGAATATCCTGTGGCGATTTTCACTACAGAGATGAAAAATCACTGATTGTAAAAAAATGCTTGCAATTTTGAATAAATGATATTCACTACAATTTGATCAACAATGATTGTAAAAAAATCTGACAATTTTATAGACCAATTAATCTGAAAGTGAACATCAACAAATACATGTGAGAATCTTACGTTTCACAACTGCGTACGCCATAAGCCCGCCACATCCAAGTTACGCCATTGCTTATGTCGATTTTTAAGAGAGATTCCGTCGAACAAAAAAAATGACATAACCATGCAGAAAAGCTTATACGATGGACGGTCGAGTTGGTGCGAGTGAAAGAAACGGGAGGGGGCTGGGTAGGCGGGTCCGGGTTCCAGTAAAAGGTGGGTTGAGGGGGGAGGGTTGTGACGGCGGATGACAACCCCCTCCCCCCGGACGCACGCTATTGCGCACGGTCCGCCACGCGACCCAAACGCCGACTGGATCCCTATCGTGTGTCGGCATCGCGTCGGAGCTAACGCGCGCACGCTCTGGAGTTCCAGTTCGTGCCACCAGATGGCGTCTATTACATAACTTAAATTGCACAGTTTCGCATTTACGTGAAGCATAATAGTTATTTTTCGTACTGCTTAATTGTTTGCTCGGTATTTTATATCTAATATCATTTCGTTTCTGTGGCACAACAGTCTACGTCAAAACGCATTGCAATTTTTACTTTTAGACGTGCTTCGATTTCTAAAAAAAATATATTTTTGATGTTCTAATCCTATCTGATCAGCGACATTACTGAACATAAAATATCTTGTTTTGAATTTGTTGGATTTGCTTCTATATTATCTCTGAATATAATTTAGATGTGGCGAATTAATTTTTAAATTATTGCCCTGTGTGGCATCCAGACTTAATCGAGTGCTACACCAAGTCGAATATCTATTTCTCGGAATGTGTCATTTTCTTTTTGCCGATTATTATATTTTCAATTCTAAAATATTCTGTTTAGCAAAATTACTTAACCCCTAAAATTACAAATTTATGGTTTTTCGCCTTCGAGTCAGAACACGATTGAAAAATGTCTTTCGTGACAAATTTACAATATGGACGAGAATTGTGGAAAAATGGATTCTTTGAACAAGGGAAAATTTTTGTTTTTGACAATTTGGCTCATCGAGCATGGGAGTGCCAATATATCGTTGAAATGAACCTCACCCCAAGTTTACCAATTTCTTTTTTTCGGTGAGACTGAATAATGCGTCAGAGGTGCGAGAAAGAAAAATGAATAGGGAAGTGGGGATGAATTTTTTTTTCCTATTGTGAACAACTCGTGCTTATTTGATGCGCGTGCATTTGACAACACTGGTTCTTTCTGAATTTCTATGTTTGCGCGCCACAAATAGTTATCCATAAATGGCGGAAGGGGGCACGCACACTAGAGGCGGGATATGCGAGGATCGGAGATGGCCGAACCCATGCTGTCGCAGATTTCATTCGTCCGTCTCTCAGTGGCATCTAAACACTAGGGATTTGCTCGGGTTCGTGGGTGTGACATTGGGGCCAACGCACCGGCGATTTCAGGCCATATCACAGAAATGTTGAACTCCTTTTATCAACCTTTTTCCAAAGAACGTAGATGTCAGTATAATGATTTTATTCTACAATTATGGGATCAAATTTATTATTTGATAATATTTAATTCGGTTCTCTTTCGTACGGATCAGGCCATACAAGAAAGGACTAACATACCATCAGTTGTAAAGTTATGTTTTTCTAAAATTGCCATACATTTTGGTGTGGTTTCCTCAAAGCCATGATGGTTTGTAAACCAATACTCCTGCTTGTTTAATTCAACAAAAAATAAATTACATAACTCCGAAGAGAATCGGAGATCAGTCGTGAGTTATTTGCTAAACTCATAATAAAAACACTGAAGTGAATAGGATTTTTCTTTCCACGATTAAAAGTCACCCAAAATACATATGCAAAATCATATTCATGTAATATTAATTTTTAAGTTTCTGCGATTCAATAGATTGATATTTGAAATTTGAATAATTTCCTAGGTTTTGTGTGAATTGTTGGTTCATGCAATTGCGTCTATTCAGACGATTCAGTAAGATTTTTGGCAACCCTGCATACTGCATCCACATAATGTTTATGTGAATTGGCAATTGCTGTTATCCAACTTGTCCGAAGGTGGCGTTGTAATCGAGCGGCTTAACCCGTGGCTTGACCCGCGGGTCACCGACGCAAACGCAAATTTTCTTCTTAACGCGTAAAAGATTCCATTTTTTTCATTCATGTTTTCAAAGATTTGGGACTATTATCACCTCGAGGGCGTGCCCGCAGTGAAAGAGCCCTATCCCGAATAGTGAGTGGGTGGCGAACGGGAGCTGAGGCGGGAGGGGGACAATTGAGGGGTGCACCGTTCTGGGGCACTGACCCTACGTTTGAAGTTGGTACCACTGTTCCCACCCCAGAAGCAATTGAATAACTTGTATATTTTTGGTATCTTCCTTAAAAATTTCCTTTGCTTAAAAATATTTGGAAATTCAATTTCTTTTCTGGGAAAAAATTAATTTCAATTTTTAAATAATTCTTATTATGATTTCTTATTAATTTTTAATAATATATTAGCATATTTATCGTACCAATTTTAAATTTCACAAGTAATTGTAAAATGTACCTAATCATGTCATTAAAAAACCATTATAATTTTGTTAACAAAATTTCGCTTAATTAAATTTACATTTCATTTGTAGAGCTGCAGGTTCGAGCCCCATTCAAGAAACTATACAATTGCTATAGTTGCAATTGCACCGCGTTACTATTTTTTTCTGAATTTCAAAAATAAGTGTATGTGCATTATTTGGAAATGCGGAATTGAAATTATTTGAGATCGCATTTTCCGGTTTCTGACCACAAACGCACAATACGAATAAATAATTGAAAAAAAAAGTTGGATTTCTGCTTGGCGGAATCGAGACGGGGTGGTTATAGTGGGGACAAGGGGAATTCTAGTTGCATACCCAGAAAGCCCTCGCTACGGCGGACGAACACCTAACTTTCACCCCTGACCCATCGCGTCTCGCCCTGGCTTTTTTGACCACCTCGTTTCAGGTGGGTTAGGTGGACAAGAAGGGGAGAGGAGGCAACCATTGAGGGGTACACGTTTGCGATGTAGGTGCATTTGTAAAGTGTGAGGGGGTATTACTAACCTCCACCCCCTACTCCCTCCTCCGCCCCGCTTTGACCGGGGTCAAATTCTCGCCACTGTAGATTCTGGTCGATTACCTTTTTCCCCGCTCGGTGTCTGACCGCCCCCCTCCCTTCACCATTCCCTAACTATTTCACCCCCTCATTTCTACAATTCCATATTCAAAATACGATTGATAAAATGGGGGATTGCGAGTATTGGTCGAGGCGCCAGAAACTGTTACACCATGGAGGTCAACGTACCGGGACAACGTTTTCCAATTTTTGTAATCGTGTTTTACACATGAAGCAATCTCTATTTTTGTCAGTTGCCATTTTGTTGACAAAAAGTTGGATGTTTCGCCTTAGCCGTTCTTATTCAGATTTAATTTTCAAATACTTATTTTTATTACCTCGAATAAAAGCTATGTGGTTGCAATATGTTCAACCTGGTACGTCGACACTATCGTCGCCGATATCCGGGAGCGATTAAATGAGAGACAGTGCCCACACCGGGTTCGAACCTGTGATAATCGTACAACAAATCAAACCTCCAATCAACCACGTTACGACCAATAAAGTGCGTAACAAAGATTATTCATGTACACAGGAAGTTCTAAAATTTGACTATTCAAAATTATTGTTTCCTTTTTTAATTTTTTTAAGTGACTTGTGTATTTTGTGATTATTTCCAAGCTATTCGATTTTTCGAGTCTTTCGTTATTCGATTCCAAGGTACTGGCGAAAATATGCCACTCTACATTTACTCAAGCGATTAGAAGGGAACAGAATATCCTGTTGTGTTATTTTTTATTCTTGATATTTTTCCTATGCAGTTCTAGAAATATGTCGTAACAACAACAGTGCACATTCTATTCAATTGTACTCTGTTCTGAATAATATGTTGTTGCTTGCTAGTTTCCTTATTTTTTTTTCTGCCGATACGACGAACAGTGATATTAAGTTATCTTGATCTAGCAACTGCATAAATCGGTAATGGACTGTCCAGTTGATCAGGTTTACGATTGGTGAACCTTGAGTTCGATTTTCGAAGAGTACTGAGGGAGGAAGTGGAAGACCAATGTCACGTGAAAGAATACTTTATGAGACGTTCAGGCGATCCACCCAGCCCGAAAAAATTGCACCCCCTAAGAAATGGTCATAACGGACAACGACCTTTGAGAGCCTTTGGTGGGAGTGGGAGGGGACACTCCCCCTTACCCCTCTCTCGCTCTTGGGTGTATGGACAGTTTATGGGCGGTTGGGGGGTGAGACAGGAGGGACAAAAAGTCCATAACTACCTCTGAGGTACTTGGAAATAGGGATAGTGAGCGGAGAAATCTTTGTAGGGTTTGCTAGTGAGGAGAATGTAGTCTGGGCTAGTATGTTTAAGTGGGCCCTTTCCATTTTAAGAATCAAATTCTCTTTTTTCGAATTATATATATTTTTTAAATATAAGTGCGATCGAAACGTTATTGCGATTGTTGGTCATGGATTCAGAAATTGCGGAGATCTCGATTTGATTTTGAATTATTTGAATGCCTTCGGAGATATTAGTTTTCATTTTTGAAAGAAGCAAATTCAAGCCCCCATCAAACAAGAAATGAAGTACACCAGTAACAAGATCTGAGCAGGTCGGCGAATAATTTACAAAAAATGTAAAATCCGAAAGCAGAGAATAGAAGAAAAGATATAAAAGAAAGGTTTTCAATAAATGGAAATTGCTGACATTGTACTATTTTACAACTTTAATTAATTCATACTTTTAATACAACGTTAAAAAAATAATATGTATTCTTTTAATTTAAATTGTTATTATTTTTTTTGTAAACTTCTAATTTACAGATTTATGGTTTTAGAGTAATTTCTGTTGTTTTTTTTTGGTTTTTTTATTTGGTTAAAATTTGAAATTTCAAAAAATATTCGTTGAGCATTTTATATTTAGTGATCAGTTTCAGCGTCAAACGGAGATATTCTGCTCCAAACGCCCTGGTCATTAGCCCAACCTGTTATCCCATTTACAAAAAAGAACGTTATCTAAGGTGAGGTTGCCGGTGCAGTTACGTTGGGTTGTGCTATACCTCCGTTAGTTGGGTGGAAGCGAGCTGGGGGTGGGTGTGAGGGTTACGTTTTTATGTTGATGCGACCAGGTTTGTTTATGCAGACTAGCGCTAGACGCCATGAAGTGGGTCTTGAAGGAATGGTTGGGGTTTGTTTGTGGGGGGGAGGGAAAAGTTTGAAGGTGTAGGGGTAGTATTTCTACCGGTCCGAGGTGTATACACACGTACATTAGAAGGGGTGCATATGTAGGAAGCGAAAGGGGATGGTGTAAAGGG